>RJWJ010013892.1:0-38901 GCA_004363605.1 Indri indri | reverse complement strand
TGTGGGCGGGGGCTGGGGGAGGTTTTGAGCATTCTGAGCACAGGCTGGAGCCAGAGGCAAAGGCGTGGAGCACAGTTAGCAGGAATTCCACTTCCAGGCTTTGGAGCTGTCAGAGGGGGTGCCCAAGAAGCGAGGTGGCAGCAGGACACCCTGCTTCCTCCCAGCTCCTTGGCTTGGAAAATGTTAATGGCCCTCTGCCTATCCAGCTCATCCCCGGTGACTGACCAGGTACCACACTGGACTGAGACTCATGCTTCCCAGGCCAGCCAAAGAGCAATCCACGAAGCCCCCATCGCCGGCTGGCTGTCCTACGGTGCTTAGCCCTTCTGCCCAAACCCTGCGCCCTCAGGAGGCCAAGGCTTTCTGTACAAGAGATGCAATTATCTGCTACCCATTAGCCAGCCCAGGGAACAACTGCCCAGGCAATAGCGAATGGCACCATTCCAAAAGGGCTTTTTTTTTTTTTTTTCTGGTAAATAAAACAGGAGATCCCATTCAAGACCTTTGAAAGTCCCCAGCCATGAAGTAAATCCCAAAGGGCCAAAAAGGAGAGGCAGCCACCATCCAGTTTCACAGCAAAGCAAGGCTTTGGCTGCCTCCAAGCAGAACATCCACTCACCCACGTCTGTGATGTCCTCCCCAATCGGCCCGGATCCTGCATCCTCCGAGGGAAGCACTTGACGAGAGCAGTTTTGTGTGGGGTGGGTTTGGAGGAACCTCAAACCCTTCAACCTCAGGGTGAAGCCAAGTCCAGGTGGTCTGGGTAGTTTTATTATGAGGTTTGGCAGGATGATGTGTTTGGATGGGTAGACCAGGCAGCTGCCTTCTTCCAAAACCAAAATAAAACAAAACTCAGTCTCCAAGATCCCCCTCTAGAAGCTCTGCCCTGCAGAAATAGCTCAAGTTGCAGTAACGCAAGGCATATTGGACAGTTCGTGAAAATGTAGGAAACTCCCCAGTCCCGTTCCATCAGAATGCCCGCGACGGGGTGCGGGATCGCCCCGCACGTCCTGCTTCCATGAGCCGAACCAGGTTTGCGAAGAAGGTGGTAGCACAGGAGAAGAGACCCAAAAGACTCTGTCTTCTCCACGGCTTGGCTCATGGCCCCCCAGGCTCCGCTAGGGTTTGGGGCTCCCTCCTGGATGAGCTGGACATCGGAGGGTGTGCCTGAGTGTGGGGGACGAGAGGGACCCGCGGCCGCTGGGCCGGGCAGATGGCCCCTTGGCTCTCCACATCTATTTTGATTTCAGTCCAAGGTCTAGGGCTGGGAACCCCATTTCTGTACCAGAAATTCAGGGTCATCCCCAATGCATGCCCTTGGCACATAGTGGTCGTCCGGCCTGTGTTTTTTGAGTGAGTGGGTGTGAGAATGGCCTCTGAGGGAACAATTGGCTGCGTGGTGGCTGTGTGGTGAACAGGGGAGCTTGCGAGTCCTCACCTGGCTTGCGGTATTGCTCACTGGGAGGCGAGGAGTAAGGGGACACCCCTCTCCCGCTGAAGCCCATAACCGCTCCATTAATGCCATCTGTTCTTTGACTCAATCTGGGGCCAAGGTGATGTCCAAATTTGACACTTGCAGTTCCCAAGCTGATAAGGGCCACAGCCCTCTCAGAGCCACACTTCTGGGGTCCCATGGGACAGCCCCGCCTCCTTCCTACTCCCGTACCCTGGATTGCTCAGGCTCATGTTCTAGTTTAGCTCACACATGGCCCATGGGCAGACCAACAAGTGGTTTTCCAATGGGCTAAGTCAAGAGTCCAAAGTCAGGGCTTCCCGTGGTCTGGGGCTTGCTAGGGCAGGAACATGGGAGCCAACATCTGGAAACTGGATTGCATTCCCTGAGCCGTGGGAACCCAGCTGCATATGAGGGCCAGCCTGTCCTCCAGCTTTTAGAGCCAATGGTCTCCTTTTTTCTGAGCCCCGAGGCCTCCCCAACGACAGTATGTGCCCTGATCCCATCAGCTTAGACCCCATCTCTCCCAGGAACCTGTGGTGTGAGGTTGGGGCTTTTTTGCCAGCAAAGCCATTCTGATCACCCCACCCTTGATGGGGGCTAAGCCAACCACATTAGCCATAAATGACCAATGTCCCCAGCCGCTTTTTTTCTCGGGGCGTGTTCATGGGTCCTGTTCATCTCTCGTCAGTTGACGTCTCTAGTCCTTCCTGTAAAGGTGAAAATGAGCATTACACACGCACACACACACACACACACACACACACACAGAGAAACCAAACAAGAAAAAACCCAGTGTCTTTTATGCATGTAGTGAGATGAAATTGTGATCCTTGTGTGACCTCCAGCTGCTGTCCTGTCTTGTAAAATACGTCCAAATGTTTAAGAATTTCTAAGCAAATGGTCCCTTAATGAAGTCTGCAGAGTTCAATAAAAGGTATGAAGAAAACAAGCTTGGCAACATTTGTTTTATTTTCTGGAGGGCACAGGGAGGCAGGGTGTGAAGAGCCATAAGGGGACCTGAATCTGGGAGCCTGGGGACCAGGACAGGCAGCATGGGCTTTTTCTGTTCCCTCAGAAGAGGGAGGACATGAAAATATGCCTGGCTTGTCACCCGCAATATGCAAGCCAGTGGTAACCCACCCCATGCTGTGTTCATGGAGCAAAGCCCCAACTCTGGTCATTTGGTTTTCATGTCAGCTATGCCTGGGTATCCCTCTCTCATAAAAATGTCTCACAATGAAAGATATAATCCAAACACCTACAGGGGCCAAGCAAGTAACATAGATGAGTAAAGCAACCCCACTAAGAGACATAAGGGAGGGGTGGTGAGTGTGGCAAACTGGAGAGCACATACCCTGTCTAAAGGGGTAAATGCTATTCCTCTCCTGCTGCTTGCTACCCCATAAGGATGCGGGCCCAGCAATGCCAGATCTTTTCAAGAGAAGTCAGAAATCTGGATTTTTATGGGAAATATCTCAACTTTTAAGTGTTAGCAATTAATTCCAATTTTGTTAGTCCTGGACCGCCCAAATGAAACACATCTGTGGGCAGAGGACTGGCCACAGGCTACCACTGTGTGATCTCTGCCTTGACTGATAAAGCTCAACAATTTCTGTATTAGTTGTCTGCTGCTGTGCTACAAATTACCCCAAAAGCTAGCACCTTGATGTATTTATTATCTCACAGGTTTTGTGCGTCAGGGATTCAGGAGCACCTTCAGCTGGGTAGTTCTGGCTGGGGGGTGAGGCAGGGGTGTCTTGCGTGAGGTTGCAATCAAGACATCAGCTGCAGTCCTCTGCTTGACCGGGGTGGAAGATCTGCTTCTGCGGTGGCTCAGGAGGCCTCAGCGGGCAGGAGGCCCAGTGGCTCCCCATGTAGCCTTCTCCGTAGGGCTCTTGAGGCCAGCTTATTCCTTGTCGTGGGGACTGTCCGTGCATTGCAGGATGTTTAGCAGCAACCCTGACCACTGCCAGATGAGAGTAGCACCTCCCCCCGCCCCCATGACAACCAAATATGTCTCCAGACATTGCCAGATGTGCCCTGGGGGACAAAATCGCCTGCAGTTGGGAATCCCTGGAAGTACAAAATCCGAAAGGTACCGTGAACAGTGAAATTTCCCTCGCGCATCTGGAGCCCCATCCCCCACCCCTAGAGTCAGTTACTACCACCAGTTTCTCACCTACCCTTCCACAGATAATTTCTGCAAACACACACACACACACACACATATATACATGTGTTTTCCTTTGCCTTGTTTTATTTTACCCCGTGAGTACACAACATACTGTATACACTGCTCTGCACCAGGTTTTTTTCATTTAATACGTCTTGGAAATCATTCCGCATTGATACGCCAAGAGCCTCCTCGCTCCTTTGTAAGCGCACGTCGTGGTCTATCGTGCGCGGTCATTGCTGGTCTCCGACTGCCGAATAGTGCCGAAATAAATGCCTGTCGGCAGTTCCTCGGGGCTCTGCCGTCAGAATGGATCTGGGATCCGCGTTTCTCGCCACGCCACCATTGTCTGTTGCTCTATTATTGCAGCAGCTTCTAGACGGGGCTCTTCTGCCCTTGGTCTTTCAGACTCTTCTCAACACAGTGGCCAGAGGAGCCCTGCCCACCTGTCAGTCTGATCATGTCACTGGGCCGCGGAAACCTTCCAAGGCCTTCCCGTCATGTGTTCAACGAAACCCAAAGTCCTGGGCTGGGTCTGCAAGTCCGGACCTCTGCTGGCTCCTGCCCGCCTCTTTGTTCCAGCTCCCCCTGCTGTCACTGAGTCATCGCAGGCCTCCCTGTTCCCCAAACGTGCCCACCGTGACTGACTCCCTTCTGGCCCCTGCCCTCTTGGATCTCCTGTCTTATGAGCCATTCCCTCCCGTGCTCACCCCAGACCCTCTGCCACCCTCGATTTCCCAGCACGCGGGACACACTCCCACCCCAAGGCCTTTGCCCCGCTGGCTCCTCCACCGGAACATCTTTTCCAGGCTGGCCTGTGGCTTATCCGTCACCTCCTTCAGGTGTCACCTCCTCAACAACCCCTTCATCTGACCACCCTATAGCAACCACGCACGCTCACACACACACACACACACATACATGCCCGCTGTCACACACGCACACACATACATGCCCGCTGTCACACACTCCATTCCTTCTTTGCTTTGTTTTTCTCCATAATACATGTCCCCTCCTGACATGCTCTATTTTATTTATTTATTTCGTTTGTTGTTTATCTTCCACCTATACAATGTAAATTCCACACAGGCATGGATTTGTGTCAGTTTCTTTCACTGCGGGGCCTTCAGTGCCTGGAACTGTGCCTGCCTGGCACACAGGAGGTCTTCCATAAATAATTTGTTGAATGTTGAATAAATAAATAAATGCCTGCATAAATGAAGTCATTTAATACAGTGTGCATATTTCTTTTAAGAAACATCCTTGGGGCCGGGCGTGGTGGCTCATGCCTATAATCCTAGCACTCTGGGAGGCCGAGGTGGGAGGATTGCTCGAGGTCAGGAGTTCCAGACCAGCCTGAATAAGAGTGAGACCCCGTCTCTACTAAAAATAGAAAGAAATTAGCCAGACAACTAAAAATATATAGAAAAAATTAGCCAGGCATGGTGGCACATCCCCTGTAGTTCCAGCTACTTGGGAGGCTGAGGCAGGAGGATTGCTCGGGCTGAGGAGTTTGAGGTTGCTGTGAGCTAGGCTGACGCCGCAGCACTCTAGCCCGGGCAACAGAGCGAGGCTCTGTCTCCAAAAAAAAAAGGAAACGTCCTTGGAAATCAAACTGTCAGCAGGAGGGTTTATAAGCTCTTTGTAATTTTGAAAGCCATCGCGCCAGCCGCAGAGGCAGCCCAGCATGTACTCCCACCAGCGATGGAGCGGGCAGGTGAAGAACAGTCTTTTCAGTGGAATTCCTTTGCCTTTATGAAAACCTTGTTATTATTTTTCTCCTTTCCAGCCATGAACTGGAGAAATCTTCATCAGAGACTGTGTGTCTTTGGCCAGCATTTCAGAGCCTCTGATGTACACATTTCATGCTCACAACCACCCTGAGAGCAGTGTTGGTCCCTTTATTCATATTAGCACCCTGAGTCCAGACTTGCACGGCTTGCAAATGCCCTACAGCATGTTCGCAGTTGAGCAGGGGCCAGAGCCACATCCCTGGGCCCCTCATCCAGCACTCGCTTCACTGCAACCCAGAAAGCAGGAGGCCACCCTGGAAACTTTCAGGCCTGCGTGGGAGCGCTCAGAAGAACTTCACAGTCTCCTAGTGGCACCAGCCACTGGTCTGTAGGTCATTCACTCACTCGACAAACATGTACTGGCATCTTCTGCCTGTCGACTGTGGATAAGCAGGCACTTCTGAGATAAATTAAGATGCCCTCCTCTCCTTTCTTTCTTCCTTCTTCCTCCCCCTTCATTTTCCTCCTTCCCTCATGCCTTTTTGCTTTTCATACACCTTCATTAAGTACTTACTGTGTATTAGGCCCTCAGCTTGGTGCTGGGGATACCAAGCTGAATCGGGCAGAGTCCCCCACCCTCACAGAGGTAACACTCTAACGGGGGAGATCACACTCACTCACCCCAGACCCAGGCAAGGAGCTTCAGAGAACCCGCACACACATAAACATGCACAGATCAGGGGCGCCTGCAAGAAAGGGAACTCGGCCCAAGACCTCCTGTGTCTCCAGGGCTTTGCTAACCCTTAGGGTGTGTGATCTCCTGCAATCGTCATGAAACACCCCTAGAAAGGCGTTATTATCATCTGCATTTTGCAGCTGAGGGAACTAAAGCTCAGAGCATTGAGATGACTAGTCCAAGATCACCCAGCTAGGAAGTGGCAAAACGGGGATTTTAACCCAAATCTATCTGATTTCACCAGGCTACTGCCTCTGCCAAAAGGATTAAACAGGATAATTCATCAGGCTGGATGGTGCAGGCTTTAAGAGAGCTGGGTCTGGAACTAGACTGCTGAGTCCAAAATTCCCACTCCTCAGCTTACTAGTAACTGCCATCGGGGAGGTCGCCAGCCTCCGCGCCTCAGTCTCCATCTGCAGAATGAGGCTAATCCGCGTCAACACCCCTTATGTACCAAGCAGGCCAAGAATAGGGTGGGGAGATCGAGGCAGGGGTGTACAAGTGCAGGGTTGGAGCCTGCCTTTATTTGAAATTTTGATATTTTGTTCATCATGGATTTTTGGCATTAATTTTGATTTTTTAAAATATTGCAGTGGAATAGTCTTTATCTTGACTCCTGAATTTTTGGCATCCCCTTAAATCTTGCATATTTTGATACTCTGGGGAGGTGGCACCGAGCAAAGCAAATCCTTGCCTTCAAGAGACACATCCTAGTGGGGGAGGCTGCCAATAAACAGATAAAAATATGTGACACTTCGGGTGCTAAGAAGAAAAATGAAGTTGGGTAAAGAGGCAGAGAGAGGCGCGGGGCTGAAAATAGTACCCATCTCACCAGAGCTGGTACAAAGATTAACAGAAATGATCCGCGCAGAGGGTCTAGTACTGAGGCTGGCACGGCAAGTGCTGCATAAACATTGGCCATCGACGTGATTTCCGTGCTGGGCTCCAGGTTAAAGACTCCGGAGCTCTGCCCTCCGGGAGCTTTCAGCATAGAGTAGCGTTTCGTGAACTGTGCATTGGGACCCACTGGGGCAGGGGTTCTCAAACTTAGTGTACTGTGGACCCCCTCAGCAGTCAGATGGAATCCATGGACCTTCTCAGGATAATACTTTGAAGTCCACAATATAAAATACATAGGCTTACAATAGAAACAAATTCTATTGAAATGCAATTATCGAAACATTCTCAGATGTGTGATACAGCAGCACATGGCTTCTTTATTAACAAATTAAATAGCGAGACCCAGCAGTGGGTCCAGTGACTACCGTAATTTTGAGGTCACAAAGAGCTAAGTTCTATTTCCAGACACCTGCAACAGCTGTAATGAGATACAAAACAATCTGTGGGGGCAGTTCGTTACAATGTCACTGGAACTACCAATACTACTATGAATCGTTGCCTAAATTCATAACCAACGGAAGTGTCGCATGTCAGCCAGAGTCAGGGAAAATATACAGAGTTTTGTCCTATGCAAGTTCACAGACCCAGGTTGAGATCTCCTGCATTCGGGCGCTTTGAAATCTGTTTCACGGGTAATGACTAGCACTTTTTTAATGAAAGAATAAAATAGATTGGAATAGAATAGAATGGAAATCAGCATGTGTTATTCATAACAAGGTAAGTACGGGGGCCAGGCACGGTGGCTCATGCTGTAATCCCAGCAGTTTGGGAGGCCCAGGTGGGAGGGTTGCTTAAGGCCAGGAGTTCGAAACCAGCCTTAGCAACATAATGAGACCCTCTCTCTACAAAAAAAAAAATAGAAAAATTGGTCAGCCGTGGTGGCACATGCCTATAGTCCCAGCTACTCGGGAGGCTGAGGCAGGATTGCTTAAGCCCAGGAGTTTGAAGCTGCAGTGAGCTATGATGACCCCACAGCACTGTTGCCTGGGCGACAGAGAGATTCTGTCTCAAAAAAAATAAAAGGTAAGTACAGATTCATGAAACTTTTGTTTCAATCGTGTGTGTGTGTGCACGCGCGCGCGCGCTACTGGTCTTGATGGAAAATATATTTCTTCCTGCAAGTCACAGTCCATGACTGTGGTTTGGCCCCTGTCTGCCCTGCTGCCACGCGCAAGCACGCACATGAGATTCAAGCTCAAAAAAGGCTATGCTGTCAGTGGCCGCGCAGCCTCCCCCTGCTCTGGGAGAGGAGCAGGTGTGGCGATGCCCATGTCCTGAGCTCATCGCCTGTTTGGGGACCTGCCCCTCCTAATGGCCCCGTGTCCCCACAGCAAATATTAGGAGGGCTGTTTGTGCAGAGCCGGATAGTGGCATGTCTGGAGGCGCCAGTCTGCAAAGGTTTGGGGCCAATGGAAAGACACCACCTCTGATGAGATGCCCATGGGGAACTAAGGCAGGCTAGACACTCTGTGCCTTTTCTGTGCACGTGTGCGTTCCTCTCATTCTCATGCCTGGCTCTTACAGGGGTCGTCTGGGAGAGGAGATTGGTGTCAGAAAAACAAAACCTCTAAGGGAGTAAACAGCCAGTCTCCCAAGTGGAAAGGAGTTTGACACTCTGCAGATGGGAGGGGAAGGAACGAATGATTCCATTGTCAGATGTGTGGGCAACTAACCCTGTGCCAACAAGCAGGAAATTAACAAAGGGGAAAGATGGGCTTTGGGGAGGGGCTTTCAGACTGCGGCTCAGCCTAGGGGTTCAGAACAGAAACTCTGGGGTCTGAAACACAACAGTTCAAATTTGGACTATACCACTTCCTCACTGTGTAACCTAGGTAGGGCCAGGCATTTTCACCCTCTGGAACTTGGTTTTCTAGTCGATAAAATGGGGAAATAATAGCACTGCTTCAAGGGGCCGCTGGGGGTGTCAATGAAAGGATGTAATCAGTCCCAGCTACTCGGAAGGCTGAGAAAGGAGGATCTTTGAGCTCAGGAGTTTGAGGCTGCAGTGAGCTATGATTGCACCGCTGCACTCTAGCCTGGGCAACAGAGCAAGACCCTGTTTCTAAAAAGAAGAAGAAGAAAAAAAATATATATATATATATATATATATATATAATTCTGAGAAGGGAGTCTGTGGGTTTCATTGGACTTCCATTATCTAGCCACATTAGTGACTTTGGAGATGTCCCTTGTCCCAGGCATGAGACATGTAGAATCCTTGGAGCCAAGGAAGGAGAGGAGCTGGGATTTGAACCCAGGCCCCAGAGCCCAACTCTTAAGCACTGCATCACTCCGCCAAGCTCAGGGAGTTGGTCCTTGCAGCATCAAGCAGAACGTCAAAATTGCAGGCACGCAGCTGCCCAACAATGATGGATAGCGCTGCCTCTCCCCGGAGTAATATGCATTACCTAAAATTTTAACTGTGGATAGTGTGGAGCTATTAAAAATTCTTAAGCTGTAATGTAAAGTTAAAAATAAATAAATTCTAGACACAGCTAAGGCACTGCGTCTTCCAGGAGGCTTTGCTCATCCCCTCCCTCGTCAAAGGCTGGATCGGGCGCTTCCTCCAGGCTCCCACAGCCGCCAGCGCCGCCTCCCTCACAGCTTTCACGGCACCAGGCTCCCACTTCCTGTGGCCTCGTGAGCTGGTTAACCCAGCTGTGGTAGAGCCGGGTGGCCTGGGCTCAAATCCTGGCTCCTCTATTTTCTAGCTGTGTGACCTTGGACAAGTTATTTCACCTCTCTGTGCTTCATGAACTGGTACAAGTAACAGCTGGTTGCAAGGGCTACAGTTAGGATTAAAGGTGGTGTCTCTTATAAAATGCTTGTCATACTCAATAAATGTCAGTTGCTGTGGCGTGTTCCTCTCTGCCCCAGACCGTGGAGGCAACAGTCTTGTCTTATTCTTGCCTGTGTTCCAGGTACTTGGCATGGGGCCTTGCACGGAGCCGGCACTCGGACAGGGTTTGCTGAATGAGTCCAGGTGTTCATTCCACAAATACTTACTGAGCACCTTGTCTGTGCCAGATCCTGGGGAGACAAAAGTGAATGAGATAGATGTAGTCTGTGCTCTCATGGGGCTTATGTTCTCCTTTGCGGGGGTGGGGCAGGGGGGTGGCATCAGCCAATAAATAAATAGGTAAATAAGCAAGAAAACATAGGCTACTGCTCAGCACTATGGAGAAATGAAACAGGTGGTGTGACACAGAGTAACTGGGAAGTGTGACTCCAGATGGCAATCAGGGAAGGCCTCCCTAAGGTGGTGACTATGAGACAAGACCTGATGGGCAGGAAGGAGTTAGCCACGGGAAGAGCCAGGAGAACAGCCTTTTGGGCAGAGGACCCAGCAAGTGCAAAGGCCCTGAGGCAGGAATGCTCTCGGGAGGCCAGCTATGCTGGAGGAGGACGAGTGAGGAGAAGGGTGGTGGGTAGGAGGGGAGAGCCCAGGAGAGGCCCATCACGCGCACCTTGCCAGTAGGATAAGCAGCCTGGAGTTTACTCTGAGAGCAGTGAGCAGCCGTTGCAGGGGTTTAAGCCAGGGGCGGCGACCCCATCCCTGCATCCAGGAGCCCCCACACAATGGGAACTGTCCCAGGTGAAACCTGGAGGCATCTGCTTATCAAGGCAGCGTCCGACCTCAGCCTGGAGGGCTCAGCCCAGGAGTCGCTGCCATCCATCCTTGTCTCAGCCTTCGCAAGTCAGACTCAAGGCCCATTAATATAAATGAGGCCTTTGCTGACTCAATTTCCAAATGAGTCCAGACGTTCAAGATCTCTATTCCAGGAAATGTGAAATTTATGTAATGAAAATTAAAAGAGAAACTGGCGAAGCGGCGCCTGAAGTGCCTGCTTCCCGGGTAAGTGAACCAGGTCTGTGCCTCTGGCAGAAGATGGATGAAGGTGCCATCAGGGGCTGCTGGGAGCCCGTAGCCAGCAGGGAGGCAGGCCGCGCGGTGGTGGGGAGCCCCTCGGGTCCCCTTCTTTCCCTCGAGAGAAAAGCCATGATAATAATCTCTCACATTCATTGCTGCATGCTTAGCCCTGTTCCCAATGCCGTGCTTACACGGATTGTCTCACTTAACACTCATGACAGCATCATGGGGTCAGCATTACTATTTTCCTCATTTTACAGATGGGGAAACTGAGGCTCAGATTGGGGAAATGACTTGATCAAGGTCACACAGCAAAATAGTGGCCACAATGGGGGTCAGGCCTCTTTCACCAGTACTTCCACAGACCCTCTTATCCAGAGCTCAGACCGTGTGAATGGCAGAGAGTCAGAGAGACCTGGGTTCAAATTCAAGCTCCAACTATGGAGCTGCTGTGACCTGGAAAAGCCAGTTACCTCCCTGAGGATCAGTTCATTTATAATCAGAGCCCCCTTGCCACAGGATTTATCTCTGAATTAAAGGAGATAATGTACAAAGATGTCAAGCACAGAATTTTAACTGCCCTCTCAGACTGGTTTTAAAAAAGAAAAACAATTGTAAACTCATAGAACTGAAAAGTCTTAGGGTAACTGACTTCAGGTATGGCTGGATCCAGGAGGCTCTAAAGCCATAAAGTCATAAGGGATCAGTGATGATTTAAAGTCTTAAAGGATCAGTTTTTCTCTCTCTCCATGTAGTGGACCCTCTCTAGGAGCTCCAGGGCTACGTCATTCTTACAGCTAGAAATCTGGTTGGAAAGAGAGCTCTTTTTCCCAATAGGGCAACAAAAGTCCCAGGGTTCACTCTGATTGGACCAACTTGGGTCATAGACTCATCCCATAACCAATCTCTATAGCCAGAGAGATGGACTGTGCTGATTGGGCCACCTGGGTCACATGCCCACCTCTGGAGCCTGGGGGAGGGGTGCAGAAAGCCCAGGCAGCACCACCTGGACTGTGAGCAGAAGAAGGCAGGTTCCCTAAAGGAAAACTGGGGTGCTACAACCAGAAAAATAGAGAATGCCTACCAGGCGAGCACGGCTGCCAGATGGTGCTCATGGCACATAGTAGGCCCTAAATAAACCTATGTTCAATTGAATGAACAAATATCTACCCCCAGAGACAGTTGTAAAAATAAAATAAACTAATATATGCAGAGTCCCTGGCATATAGTCAGCCCTCGATAAATCTTGTCTTAAGGAACAAAATGTGCTCAAACAGGGTTTGGATTCTGGTCACCAGCTGACGAGTGTAGATTACGGAACGAGCCCAGATGAAGGGCTTCCCTTGCTGAGCCCAGCCTCCCTCACATTGCCTCAGGGCAGGGCTGGGACCAGCTCAGGGAGAGTGAAGCCCTCGCCTCAGGTGCAAAATGTAAGGAGGCACCCCAAACTGAGTAATCAAGATAAGTAATATCTCAATGCAATGTTTTTAAAATAAATATCAATGCAGACACCCATGACAAACAAATTATCAACACTTTAAATAAAAACACCCACATACAACATTTGCATATCAGCTATATTTAAATATCCAGACACGCACACATATGAACATTTTCACAGACATATTTATATATATTTACTTAGATATGTACACAGGGCCACTGCATTGCACAACTCCAGGAGACCCCATTTCACTGTAGTCTGCATGAATGGCGCCCCCTGAATTGGGCAGGCATAGCCTCTGTGGCTGAACACGGCAGCCCTGCACATGAACAAACATGCATACATTGCCACCCATGTGCAAAGGCATAACCACCCATATACCACCAAGTGTGTGCCACATAACATCACACATGCACACATGCCAAGAGATAGAACTGCACCATACCCTCACATACATGCTCACGTTCCTGCCTCAGGGCCTTTGCACCTGCTGCTCCCTCTGCCTGGAATGCTCTTGCCCCAAATAACCATGTAACTCCCTCTTTCACTTCCTTCAGGTTGTGTTCAAAGGTCACTTTCTTGCTGGGGCCTTCCCTGACACACTTGTATCCCCGCCACTTTTTAAAATTGCAATACCCCCGCACAGCCCTGCTTAATTTTTCTCCTTAGTACTTATAGCCATTTGACATATATTTTACTTTTTATCATATTTAATGTCTGCCTACTCCACTAGAACGTCAGCTCTACATTGGCAGGGATTTTGTCTGCTTTGTTCACTGCTGTGTTCCCAGCCTCTAGAACAGCACCAGGCATATAGTAGGTGCTCAATAAGTATTTGTTGAATGAATGAAAGAAGCCAGGAAGACAGAGATTCCTGAGAATGAATGAGACCAAATTTCCCACTACCCCAGCAGGAAGGCAACCTAGGGTCAGATGTAGGTTGATCTCAAGAGCTAAGGCACACCACAAAGTACATTCTAAGTGCTGTAAGAGTATTATCTCATTTAACCCTCATAGCAGCCCTGTGAAGTAGCAATACTACTGTCCATCCTCATTCTACATTAGAGGGAACGAAGCCTCTGAGAGGTTAATTCGCTTGCCCAAAATGTCAAGCACGGAAGAGGCAAAGCTGAGATCGGAACCCAGGCAGCCCAGCTCCACACGGCCCAGACTCTCACACACACACGCGCACGCACACACACACATGCACGCGCACACACATGCAGCATCACGAGGCCCTTCCAGTCTTCCAGCAACTCTCAGGAATGAGAACTCCCTTCCTCCAGACTGGGTGTTTGGGGTCCCCTCCTCTGCCCGTGCCCCCTCCCTGCCCCCATTGTCCTCGCTGCATCCCAGCCAAGAGCAAACCTGCGTCCCTGGTGACGCAGGAAGCTGTAGGCTGTCCGGTTGTCATGGCGACAGCCTCCAGCCCCTGTAAACAGTCTCGCCTCCGGCTGCCTGGCCGGCTCACTCTCAGCACCCTCAGGAGCTGTTCCCGGGCCTCACTCCACACTTGACCTCTTCTGGGCGGCTGCGAGAGCCAAAGGTCCAGACACCTATCCTGCTTCCCACCTGGGGGGGGCCATAGAGGCTTGGAAGCAGAAAACCTGGGTCCCCACCTCCCTTCCTCCCCCTTCTTGGCTGTGTGACCTTGAGCGGTCTCTTCCCTTCTCCATGACTCAGGTGTCTTGTCCCCGCTTTACAGGGCGGTCATAGGGAATTAACGCATTCCTTCCTTCCTTCCTTCATTCATTCAACAAATAATGTTTAACAAGCACCTACCATGTGCCAAGCAATGGTCATGGCGCTGGGATACAGCAATGACCAAGACAGACTAGGTCCTCTGAGAGACAGACAACAAATCCTGGGGAGAAAATAATATAAGTGAACATGTATGACTGGGGGGAACAGGACAGGGGCTACTTTTCTTAGGGCGGTCAAGAAAATGTTACCTCTCTGCAGAGGTAACATTTGAGCTAGACCAGAATGAGGAGATAGCCTTGCAAAGATATGGGAAAAGAAATATTCTAGGAAGCAAGTACAGGATGTGCAAAGGCCCTGAGGCAGGGATGATGTGGCCTATTTAAGGGACAGAGGCCCTTCCCTCAAAATAATGCTTATCATTATAGGAGGGCAGGCCCAAGGCGTGAACTCTGGTGCTGCAGGTGCAGGGAGAGGAAGCGAACATCGACGAGGGATGTTGCTCAAGGTGGCGGGGAGAGGTGACCTCATAGCCAGCTGCCACAGATCCGGCCTCCAGCTCCTAGAGGGACAGTCCTCAGACTTGGGATCTGAGCTTCCGCATCAGGACAGAGTAAAAGAAAAGCAATAACAATACATGTTCTAGATGCTTTACATACGTTAACCAGTGTAATCCCCACAACCCTAAGAGAGAGGTTACTGTTACGATCATCGTCAACTCCGTTTTACAGACGGTAACCTAAGGCAAAGAGCTACTCGCCCAAGGTCAGTGCCTGTCGACTGGCACAGGTGGATGAATACACACCATGCTGGGTGCTCTGCAAATGAGCAAAGGGGCCAAAGCCTCAGGAGTGGTGGGGACAGTGGCAGACGTGCCCTGTGTAGAGGACACCGGCTCCAACCCATTGTAGCAGCACGTGGGACTGCAGAGTCATGGTGGGAAGATGTTCTAATTTTCCAAAATAAACCAGACTTTTATGTGACCTCTCCTGGTTTTAAAATGTTGACTCGATTGTTATTTTAAATATTGGGCAGTCAAATAAAACACAGCATCATTCTAGAGCTCTAGGTGGGACCAGCTACATAATTTGCAGGGCCCAGTGCGAAACGAAAATGCAGGGCCCCTTGTTCAAAAGCTGAGAATTTCAAGCCGGCGACAGCAGAATGTTGAACCCAACACAGGTCCCTTCCGAGCCTGAGGCCCTGTGCAAACGCCCAGGTTGCACGTGCGTGAAGCCAGATCTGCCTCTAACGCGGGCACTTCCTAAATACGTACGGAGTCAAATGGAAAGGAGGGGAAAGGGGAGGAAAATGAACAAGGATCCGGCACCTGCTATGTATCAGACGTAGCTCTGTACTAATAAAATAGCGAACACGCCACGTGCCAGGCACCGTGTGTACTAATGCATTTAAAGCTCACACCGGCACCAGAAGATGGGGCCACCGGGATTCCCGTGTGCCAGATACAGAAATCGGGGCTTGGGGACGTGAAGTCGCTTGGTCGTTGCTAACACTGGAGAGAGAGAACCTGGGCTGGCCAGGGGTGCGGGAGAACAAGTGGGGAAAGTGAGAGCCAGCGAGGCGAGCGGAAGAGGAGCCGCCCCAGGCCCACTTCCCAAGCTGGGCTGCACTCAGGTCTCTGCCAAGACCGTGCGGAATTTGGGGAGGCCGCCGCGCTCCGGAGAAGGGCCCGTGGCATTTCTGAATCACGGTGCCATCCGCCCCGGGCTGGCTCCTCTCCGGCGATCCAATTACTAAATGTAGCCGCATTCTTTAAAAATGTCTTTCCTCTTATGTAATGCAATAGTGACAAACTCCAAACAGATGGTGCTGTGACAAGCTTTTTAAAAGTTGATTAGGAGCTCGTCTTTCAAAATTAATGTATGGGCATTTAAACGAGCTTCAGCTGGACACAGAACTCAATCAAGGATCCATGTGGGACAAATCGCTCGACGGATTGGCCGCGCTCACCTCCTTCCCGGCCAGGGTTCGGCGTGAAAGTTTGGGAATGTTAACAGCCTAGGTCAGGTTGACTTGTGAGCAACAGTCAGAAGACACGACACCTGCTTTGGAGAGAATGGAGAAATGCCCTGGGCCTCCCAAAAGCCCAAGAAGCTGGAGCCTCCTCCACCCACCTTCTACCAAGACCTTTTTCCCAAACTTTTACATCGTCTTGGAGAGCGGGCTGTCTCTCCCCGCTCCCGGAGGGAAGCAGCTTAGTCACAAACTATGTCAGATGCTGCCAGCGAGCTGCTCCCCCCGCACACACCCTTTCTTCCTCAGCGTTCAGAGATGAGATCATTTCATTTGGAGCCAATTATAGACGGAGAATGCTGGGGATGTGCAAAGAATCCTTCTCAGAGCCCTTCTCTCCCACCGTCACAGGCTGTTCCCTGCTGGGACGGGCAGGAACAGGAGATGGGGTGTCCGGCCCCAGGTTCAACCCCAGGGTTTGCATTCCTAAGCCACAGCTTGGATCTGTCAAGCCAGGAGGCTGGGCTGGCAGCTAGATGAAGCCTGTTGGCCTTGAGAAGTTCAGAGCTAGATGAGCCCTTAGAGACCATTGCTGTTCACACGGGGAAACTGAGGCTCAGAGAAGGGAAGCAGCTTGCTCAAGGTCCCAGAGCAAGTTGGTGGCAAAGCCAGAGAGGTGGATGGTAGCTTCTCCACCTCCCATGAGGAGGACATCTTTTGTCTGGAATCTGCCCAGCCTCCATTCCTGCTGCTTCTGATGCCTACCCCTGAGTTTTCCTTGGGGAATCGTCCCTGCCCCACTCACAGTCCTTGTGGCTCGAGTAGGACTGACCCCCTCCCCCACTTCCAAGGATGCTCCAGCCCAGCCAATCAGAGCAGTCCGTCCCCCACCCCTCCACCCTTGGTTCAGGGATATGAACCAGTGATGTGAGACGAGCCAGGTCACTAAACAGCAACCTCAGGACTTCAGCTGAGGCTGAGGCCACCGGAAATGAGATGCTCTCTTCCCCGACCTCGGTGATGCCAAACTGGGAGGAAGAAAGCCTAGCGCTGCTGGCAGCCATCTCTGCCACCACAAGGTGCCATCCGAAGAATGAAGACACCACAGAGGAGAGCGGGACCAAAAGAAAATGATACACCTTCAGCCTTTAAACACCTGGATCTAGCCATACCTGAAGGCAGCCCTATTCTGGATATTTTAATTATGTGAGTCAATAAATTCCCTTTCTTGCTAAAGTTGGTTGAGCTGAGTTCTGTCACTCATCCCCCAAAGGGCCTTGACTAATATAAAGATTCAAGGTCCATAGGTGTAGGAGGTATAGGGCAAAGCTCCAAACATCACACACTAAGTACTCTCTTCCTCCATCCCCAACACATTTCTGATCTGGTTTTTTGTTTTTATTTTTATTTTTTAAGTATTGTCTAGACGGAGACAGCTCCCCTTCCCCAGAAGATTCTCTGAGTCCCTGCACGAGCTCCAGCACCACACTCCAGAGGGAGCTCCCAAGGTAAATGTCCCATTTCATGGTACTGAAGAGATGGCTCTGCCTTCTGGGTACCCAAACCCAAGCTGTTCCCCACCACAGCCTCTGCCTTCCTATTTGGTCAAGAGCGCAGGCTCTCGAACCTAATCATGAGTCCTTGGACAAGTCATTTGACTTTTCTGAGCCTCAGTTTCCTCATCTGTAAATGGGGAAAAGATCACCTGCCTTACAGGGCCCTTGAGGGGATTAAAACTAGCACCACCATTTAGGGGCTGGAAAAAAATGGCAGCTACAGGGACTCCAAAAATTATACGGAGCCTGGGCAGCTGTCAGGCACGGCCTGCTTGGGAAGACAGCACCTACACACACAAAGCGATTTCCACGTAAAACGGCCTCCTGTGGCCGTTCAGGGGTAGAGGCAGGAATGTCAGCGGCCAGGGAACCTGTCCAGGCAGTTGCTTGCTCTCACCCCTCCATTACCCCTTTGCCCGGCTCCTCACCCCAGGCCAACCACACAGGTGCTGCCGAAATGCCCAGTGACTCATTTGCACTCCCAGAGAGCAGGAACAGACAGTGATTCCCAGGAGCACCCAGAGTCCTGATTTAGGAAAGAGGATCGAGTAGCAGTGACATTTGGGCCAGTCCCTGCCCAGTCCCAAGGACAGATGACAAAGGACTCCCCTCCCCCAGCCCACGGCAGGGAAGCCTGGGCCAGCCCGCTCAGAGCCAGCGGAGGGATTGAGCTGCGATTCCCCAACAAAGTTCTTTATTTACTGCAGCGGTGCTTCCTGAAGCGAAGGGCTCACATCTGAGACGGTCTTACCCGAGCCCAGGATGTGGTGTCAAATAATTGACTCCAGGGCTGATTCTTGCTACGAGATCAAGGAGCCTTGAAAACACTCCGCTAAATGGAAGCAGCTCGTCACAAAAGACCACATATTGTGTGATTCCATTTCCGGGAAATGTCCAGAATAGGCAAATCCGTAAAAACAGAAAAAGATTAGTGGTCGCTGAGGACTGAGGGGTCGGAGGAGTGAGAAGTGACTAATAATGAGCACAGGGTTTCTTGTAGAGGGGGACAAAAAGGCTCTAAAATTAGACCATGGTGATGGCTGTACAATTTTTTGCACACACTAGAGAGGATTGAATTGTGTACTTCCCATGGGTGAATGGTGTGGTATGTGAATCAGCTGTTAAAAAATATTAATAACAACTGACTCCTAAGGGGAGAAAATTAGCCTCCTTTCAAGTCTAATAATTTTTCTAATTTGCCCAGGAGCAAGACTCCATTGGATACTTGCGCATCCTTACGCTCTACGCTTGCTAATTCCTCGTTTGAATAAGGAACTGGGGTTTCACGCTCAGCAGCTCAGCAGGCAACAGCGCCTAGCCAGACTTGTTTGGTTGCCATTGCGTTTATTTTTCTGATTTTCTTCTTATTATGGCAACTGATTGATTATTCATGGACATATTCTTTTTTATTCAACAAATATTTATCCAGCATTATTGTGTGTCATGCACTGTTTTAGGCCCAGGGACACACAGACCAAAATCCCTGCCCTTGTGGAGCTGACATACTAGTTCAGGGAACCTAGGCAGTAGGCGCAGTGGGTGTAGCTCATGAGTTCGAATCCCCTCTCTGCCATGTACTAGCTGTGCAACCTCGGCCATGTGGCCTAATCTCTCTGAGCCTCAATTTTCTCACTTGTAAAATGGGGATAATAATCGTTCCTAACTCAGGACCCAGTAAGTCAATATGTGTAAAGGGCCGAGACAGTGCTTGGCACTCTGTAGGTGCTTAATAATTGTTTGCTGTTATTATTTATTTTCATTTATAATGGTGATAGAATGTTTCCTGTTTAAGCACATATACTTAAGTATAAGTTTTCTTTTAAAATAAATTTATTTAAGTAAAAAAAGGGGGAGGATTGGAGAGTGAATTTAAAAAATTAAGTGTACAATAAGGAGAATAGGTCAAAGGCCAGAAGAGTGTGTTTAGATGAAATCTGGGAAGTCCTGGACTGGAAGGACACGTTAGTAGGGCTGTGACTCAGCTGGCACTTAGCGGAAACCTAAAGCTATTTTCAGTGTCAACATAACGACGAGGCTTTTTCCCTCGGTGTCAGAATTGTAGATTTCTCCCCACTTGCTCAGCCTGCGGGTTTCCCTGCCATCTCCAGAGGCTTTGGGAAGAGGGCTCAGGACAGCTGGGGACCCAGATGCTAGATGAAGACGAGGCTGTGGACCGTGGGGCAGGAGCAATCCCGGAGCTGCCCCAGCCTCTCCCAGGTCCCTCGGCACCGGGGGTGGCCGGCCGCCTGCCACAGCAACAGCTTGTCCCTGCAAGAGACGCGGCTGGTTCAGGCGAATTATGACTCCCTGAGCGGCAAGGACACGTGCCTTTGTGGGCCCTTCCTCCACGGTTTCTGTGCATTGTGTAAAGATGAACACGATCCAGGCTGGATTCATCGTTAGACACACATTATTATTGTTATATAGGGGTTTTTTTTCTCTGGGTTTAAAAGAAATTAAAATTAAAATGGTTTTGTGGGCACTGGGCCCTGGGGGAAGTCAGCCTCAGGATGGCCACAGAGCCACCGACCCTCAGAAGCCACATGGCTCTGAGGGTCTGGGGAGGTGGCGCTATCATGCCCTTGCTGGGCAAACCTGGGCAAGTTGGTTAACCTCTCTGTGCCCCCTTTCCCTCCTCTGTTGGGAGGCCACAGAGTGGAGTGGCTGAGAACACAGGTTCTGGCAGCAGGTGGGGTTTGCCACCCGGCTCCCAGGAGCCTCCGTCTCCTCAGTAAAAAGCAGAGATATCAACAATCTCCTCCTCTCTGAGGTGTTGGGCGGGTTATATGAGATGCGGTGTGCAAAGAAAATAAAAACGATAATAATAATAATAGTGAACCATTTCCGCAACAAGAGCAAACACTCTAATGCTACAAATGCAACCACATGGGTGAACCTTGCAAACCTCATGTTGAACAACATTCCAAAGGGCACACCCTGCGTTATTTCGTTTGTGTAAAGCTTGTGGGGGGCGGGGATTAAACTATAGTGTTTAGGGATCTGCACCGAGGTGAGTGATGTGCTAAAGGAAAGTACGCAATGGATTACCGTGAAAGTCAGGACGGTGGCTTCCTTTATGGGGAGGAGACGGGCTGAGGTTAAGAGGGGACCCGAGGGGATCTGGGGGGCTTGCCAGGTTGTGTTCCTTGCCTGGGAGGTGACTACCCAGGTGTGTCTCCTTCCCAAACATTTGTTAACCTGTTCATATATTTTTTTGGCCAATTTTCTGTAGATATAATTGGAATCCTTAAAAAATAACAGCACCCCAGGTAAAGTGCAGTGGTGTGATCATACCTCACAGCAACCTCAAACTCCTGGGCTCAAGCGATCCTCTTGCCTCGGCCTCCCGAGTAGCTGGGACTACAGGCTTGTGCCACAACACCAGCTAATTTTTCTATTTCAAGTAGAGACAGGGTCTTGCTGTTGCTCAGACTGGTTTCGAGCTCCTGAGCTCAAGCAATCTTTCTGCCTCGGCCTCCCAGAGTGCTGGGATTACAGGCAGGAGCCACCGGGCCTGGCCAACTATTGTAAGCTTCTAAGCACAGCACCCGGCACATGATAGGTGCTTCATAAACGATAGCACTTAAAGTTACTATTATTATTGCCATCATCATTACATAAAATGGAGTTAACGTCCTGTCCCTTGTCTCAAAAGGGCTTGGGAGGCCTGAGAATACACGTGTAAAGCACCTCCTTGGTGCCCAGCACACAGTAGGTGAGTGGCTCATGGCAGGTGTTCCCTCTGCTTGTCCCAAACTCAGACACTTCCCGGGGTGAATAAACCCTCCTGCAATCCCAACGGACAAGCTCATCCCTCTCCGGGCCCATGCCCTTTCCGTGCCCGCTCTCGCCAGCTGCCCACGGAAAGAATCCGGCTGGCAGCTCATCTCTCTCCTCACTTTGATCCCCCCGCTCCGCCCAGTCCTTCCTGGTGAGCTCATGCCCTGGTCAGACCTCCCGTCACCTGTTCCGTGAGCCTGACCCGGGTGGGGAGGGGTGGAGTGGCCTCTCTCCAACAGCCCTGGCTCTCTTCCGTCCCTTCCCATCCCTGGTGGAGGCAGGGGTCTCTGAGACCCCCATCTCAGCCTCGTGAAAGCGCCACGTTTCACAGGCCAGAGTATTTGCATCTGAAGAGAAATTTGGGATTAATCTGAGTCTTAAGGCTAGAAAGGCTTATCCTAAGATGGGTGGATAAGCTGAGGCCCTAAGAAGTAAGCACCTCTCCCAAAGAATGAATCTCTAATAGTGGAGTCTCGGGTCTAGGACAGGTACATGGGAGAGAGGGTGGAGGGAGCTGGCAGCAAGGGATGCTCTACAGTGTGATAACATTGTCTGACATTTACACTTGATCTTAGCCAAAAGGCCGGGAAGTGATAATATTGTTGGACATTGACTTATTGGGCACCTACTATGTGCCAGGTTCATCACACCCATTATGTCTCACTTTCACAAAGTAGGTTTTGTTACACCTGTTCAGATTAGACAGCAGCTACCATTACTAAGCATCTACAAGGGGTCAGGGGCTGTGCCAAGGGCTCAGGATCCTTTCCACAATGTTATGTTGGTGGGGATGATCAGAGTTAGGTGGAGGCCTGGCCCGGCGTCACAGAGCTGGTAAGAGACAGAGGTGGAATTTGAACCCAGATCTGTGCAGCCCCCATGCCTCTTGTCCAGATACGTCTGTTCCTATCAACCCACCTGGATTCCCTGTTCTAGGTGTGCAGCAAGCAGGACAGCTTAATTTTAAAAGGAAGCAAATCCTCAGGGCTGTCTCCACAAGAAAAGGCACCACAGCTGCTTTGCCCACTGCAGTCCCCCCCCAGTGCCCAGAACACTGCCTGGCACACGCTCAATAACGAGTGCTCAACAAACACTGAATGAATATAAAGAGCTTAGAATAATTCCCAGCTCATAGTAAGCACTCAATCAATGTTTGCTATTATTATAATTAATACGTGAAGTGCTTTCTGAGACGCCCTGCCCTTGTGGGAGCAGATGTAAGCCAAATCTGGGTCAAATCCTGCTGTGTGACCTTGACTAAGTCACACTGCCTCTCTGAGTTGGTTTCCCCATCTATAAAGTGAGAGCAACCAAACTTGGCTTTTAAGGGACTTGTAAGCATTTAATGACGATGCCAGCTCCCTTTTCTTGAGTGCTTTCTGCATGCCAGGAGCTGTGCTAAGTCCTCAGCTTGCACAATCTCACCTAACCCTCACCCCTGCCCCATGGGGAGGCCTCTTATTATCTGCATTTTCAGACGAGGCACTGGGGGATCAGAGAGGTTATGAGATTTGCCCAAGGTTACACTGCTGGAAGCGGCAGAAGCTTGGTTCCTAACTAGCTGATCTGCTCGGACACTAGGACCAGGATCCTGCTGGGCCCCGCCCTGGCCAGGGAACAGCACCTGTCTCCTGGGGCACCATCGAGGCAGCAGAGAAGCCTGGAGCTCTACAGCCACACCCACCCATGCCCGAGTCCCACTGCTCACCCTCTGGCCTCACCGCCGTCCCCGTAGCAGCGCCGGCTCCTGGCGTCCTGGGCAGGCCATTCGCACTTCACACAGACCGTGTGGCCCTGGGTCAGATACCTTGTCCACTGGGCATGGGGTGCCTTCACCTGCCTGCAGCTCCCTGGAATGGACCCCAATCGGAACTGGACACAGTACCTGCAGCCACACAGGGCGACACCAGCCCAAGCACCTGTGAGCATTCACGGAGCACTTGCTATGCACCCTGCCCTGTCTAGGCCCAGGTGGATACAATTTCTCCCCGATCCAGAAGCCTTCTGGGCAACTCAGTTGGCATCAACATACTGCATACAAGACTCAGCTCCTGCTTTTAAAGTTAACATTATTGAGAGCTTACCACGTGCCAGGCAGGCCCTGTTCTAAGCACTGTTTCCGAAAGACTATATTCCTCCTCTGTCTCCCCCATTAGAATCACAGCTCCAGAAAAGCAAGAATTTTCATTTGTTTTCTTTATTGTTGGGTCTAACTCATAGAATCGTACTTGGCTTAGTAAAAATTTGCCAAAAAAATCATTTGGTCCAATGGAATACGGGAACCCCACGAGGAAGGTGTTGCCCCAGCTTACAGATTAGGAAACTGAGGATCAGAGAGACAACTCACCCAAAGTCACCCAAAGTCATAGTGGTGGTGCCTGAAATGGAACGACTTACACTGAAAAAAGCCTAAATGGATACTCCTAAGCACCCCAATACATTTTTCAAAAGATCCCATTCTTTAAGGCATTTACCACGAGGATGATTTAAAAGGGAAGCTCCCCATTCTAGAGTGGGGAGAGGTACAATGAACAATATTTGGGTGACAGGCACTCTTATAGCCATGACTCAAGCATGATAAAAGCAATTCGTGTAACGAAAATTATTTATACTCTGTAATACTCTGAAATTTAAAAAAAAGAAAAAA
Organism: Indri indri; assembly: GCA_004363605.1. Lineage (NCBI taxonomy): Eukaryota > Metazoa > Chordata > Mammalia > Primates > Indriidae > Indri > Indri indri. The sequence continues at coordinate 14,930 of RJWJ010013892.1, read as the reverse complement.
AGTAATTTATCCCCAATTAGTGCTTTTATAAAATAAAATTTTGAAAATAAATATTTTCAACAATTAAAAAATTTTAAAAATAGAGTGGGGAGAGCTTATTTCTTATTCTGAAATAGGACCCAATTTGCCAAAATTTTACTTCTACCAAACTTTTTCTACAAGTGGCGGTAAATAGCACCCCCTGCTGGAAGAGCCGCAGCTTGTCAAGGACGCGGGGATGACTCGGCGTGGAGCTGCTGCCCCCTGGTGGCTGTAGCCTCCGGGAGGCCCGAGGAGCCGACGGCTTGCTTCTTCCAGGGACAGCCCAAACACCTGTGCCCAGTCCCTTCCTCTCTGGCTTGCCCCCATTACTCCTCAGGAATCTGTCCCCTACCAGAAGCCTGTGACAACTGGAAATTCTGTCTTCCCAACACATTTTCTCTTCCCCTTTTGGTGGTTTATTTGGGGGAATCTTGCCCTCATCCTAGGAGGTCTTGGAGGGGCAATCGCTCAGGGTACCTGGTCCTGGCCCCATGCCTGCCACTAGAGTAGGCAGATGATTGGAATTGACCGATCAGAGTCACCCATCTTCCTGGGCACAGCGGTTGGCTCAGGGATGGGCTGAGGATCTAGGCAGGGCCAACCAGAGTCTCCTCTGGAAATGATGTTTTGAGACTGGAGAGAGGACACCTTTGGGTTGCTGAGCTGGGAGCATGTGGGGCTGCTTCTCCCCACAATATCCCCAAAGTGACCATCTTGGCCACTACAGGGACATGACCTGCTTGAGAATGAAACTAATCCACGGAGAGAGTGAGGGAAATAGAGAGAATGAGAGCAGATCCCAACATTAGGTGCACTCTTGGCGCCAGCCATGCTTGAAATGACACTATTTCAGAACTTCCGTCCCGGTTACGTAAACCAATAATTTTCCCTCCCACTCCAGGCAGCTGGAGCTGAGGTTCTGTCACTTGCAATCGAAAGGGTCCTAACTAACACAGTTCTGTCCCTCTCCGTTGCCACTGGCTCAGTTCAGACCTCATTCTTTCAGCTGATATTTACTGAGTACCTGTCACGTGCCAAGCATTGTCCTAGAAGCTTTCATCACCACCATCCTGCAACGTGCTGATCTGTCCCCCGTCCCTGCGGTCCACCCTTCGGAAGGCAAGAGGGCCGCCACGCTGGTCCAAACCACCTTCACCTCCCCCCTGGACCACTGCAGTTGGTCCTCATTGGTCTCCGGATGCTCCCCTTGCTTCTCTGCAATCTATTCACTCTCCACATAGCATCCGAAGGGATCCCGTGAAAACCTAAGTCGGATCATGTCACTCCTCTGATCAGAACCCTGCCGTGACTCCCATGTCATGAGAGAAAGTGCCCAACTCCTTACCACAGCCTGCAAGCCCTCTGTGATCTGCACTCCCCAACCCCCCATTATCTTTCTGACCTCATTTCCTACTCCCTCACTCTCCCTGCGCTCCAACTGCACTGGCCTTGCAGATCCTCGAACACACTAGGCATAGCCTGCCTCAGGACCTTTGCACTTGCTGTTCTCTCTTCCAGACACACTCTTCCCCCAGAAACCCTCCTCCAGATCTTAGTTCAATTGTCACCTTCCCAGTGAGGATGTCCCTGACACCCCCACTCCCTTCCCTGCTTTATTATTCTTTTTTTTTTTTTTTTTTTTTTTTAGACAGAGTCTCACTCTCGCCTGGGGGCGAGTGCCGTGGCGTCAGCCTAGCTCACAGCAACCTCAAACTCCTGGGCTCGAGCAATCCTACTGTCTCAGCCTCCCGAGAAGCTGGGACTACAGGCACGCGCCACCATGCCCGGCTAATTTTTTCTATATATATTTTTACCTGTCCGATTAATTTATTTCTATTTTTGGTAGAGACGGGGTCTCGCTCTTGCTCAGGCTGGTCTCGAACTCCTGAGCTCAGAACGATCCGCCCGCCTCGGCCTCCCAGAGTGCTAGGATTACAGGCATGAGCCACCGCGCCCGGCCCCTGCTTTATTTTTCTTTATTTTCTTTTTTTATTTATAGCACTTAGCACCATCCAACGTGTTATTTATTTGTTTGTTGTATTCCTCCTCCCACTAGACTGTCCATCCAATGAGGGCAAATATTTCTTTTTTTGTTCCTTGCTGTAGCCCCAAGACCTAGTACAGTGCCTGTCCCATTGTAGGCACTCAATAAATGTTCAATGAATGAAGTTTAATGGAGATCAATTATTGAGGACTTTAAAATCCATGTTCATGAGCTTACAGGTGTAACAGGGTAAGAAATGGGGAAATACTGAAGTTATCAAAGTGAGAGAGAGACATGGGAAAGGAAATTTAGTTCAGAGAAAAATGTTCACGAATTTTAGTTAGACCTTGGGTTCACTGGCTTCCACTTACCCTCCTGTGGCCTGCTTCTTGGGAATACCTCGCTTTCCCCGCTCTTTCCCGTAGCTGCCTGTGGTTATCAGAGCAAGGACTGTGGGCCAAGGAGAAAACAGTTAGACAGGACAGCACCCCAGGCTATGGCACCATGGGACACCAGGACTGGGTACCCCTGGCATCCGAGTCACTTACTTGACAGCCCGAATCGAGAGCTCAGAACTGGGCAGGTGGTCCCCACAGAGTCCTTTACAGTGTTGGAAGCGGCATTATATTTATCTCCAACACTTCAGGGCCTGGTGCATGGTGGGTCTCAAAAAAAAGTGTTTGAATGATTTGATGAATGAATAAGTGAGTGATTAGGAAAGAGTAGATAAGAGCTGGGTGTGGTGGCGTGCACCTGTAGGCCCAGCTACTCGGGAGGCTGAGCCAGGAGGATCGCTGGAGCTCAGGAGTTGGAGGCTGCAGTGAGCTATGATTGCACCACTGCACTCTAGCCTTGGCAACAGTGAGACCGTGTCTCAAAAAAAAGAGTCAATACCTAAATGAATGGATATGGGTGTATGAAATGATAGAAGAAAGAAAGGAATAATGGATGGATGGTGGGTAGATAAATGGGGAGATGGGAGGATGGAAGAAAGGAAGTTTGAGGGATGGACTGATGGATGAATAAATGAATAAATAAAATTATTCTATTGGGCCAACTTCCAAGTCTCTTTCTTTAGAGATCAGAAGAGAACATAGAGGAGGAAAGTTCACAAGAGGTTGGTGATTCCTTAGGGAAATAAAAAAAGGCATAGGAAGTCTCTGCCCCTTCCCATTCCTAGAGTGATTGAGCTGACTTAAAGACTTAGTGCTGAGCTAATGCTTGTGACCTAGAGGAGACCACACCAGACCCCTGTCCCTCCTTCTACCACAGGGACAGGACTAAGCCTTTGCCATAACACACCCAACACCCAGCCTCCCTCCCTTTTCTCTTCCCATAGCCATAGTGCTTCTTTAGTGCAGCCTAAAGCAGTCAGGAGACTCCAGCTAAGCCCGGGGTCTAGTCCCAGCTCCCCCCTGATAGCTGAGTGGCCTTGGTCAAGTGACTGCACCTCTCTGAGCCTCATCAGCAAAATGGGGATAATACTAGCACCTGCATTGTGGAGTTATTGTCAGAATCTAATAAGATGATATACAATTTGCACCTGGAACATAGTAAGTGCTCACCAAGCAGCAGCTGAGTTACTTCCCTTGCTCACTGTCCCAGCCACGAGGCCCTGGATCTTCATGACTGCTCCCTGGACTCTGCTTTCAGAACCATCTCACCTGCACATTTTAGTGCTTGTCCCTTCACCATCCTGAGAACAATAGCTGCATAACAGTAGCTCACAACGTCCAGCAACTCGCGGGTGCCTGGCCTTGTGCAGGACCCTTTACCAACATGCCCCATTCACATCGGTGACAAACCTATGAGACCAGCCTTACCATTCATATTCTACTGAAGGGGAAACCGAGGCTCAGGGAGGCTATGAAACTTGTCCATGATCACATGACTGGTGAGTAGCAGAACCAGGACTCCCAGACCCCCAGCTCCAATTCTGCCATCTCGTCTGTGCTATTCATTGTTGTATCCCCCATCCCAGAACGGGCCTGGCAGAGTGGGTTCAAGGGCTACCAAGGATCCACTCCAGGGCATGAAGTAAACTCTGTGCAATGCCCCAGGCTTGGCCATCAGAGTATTCCACCACCCTGGCCATACTTATTGGCTCAGCAGTGGACACACGACCCAGGTCAAGCCAATGAGACTTTATCCTAAGACATTTGCTGGAACTATGGGGAAAGAGACCTTCCCTTCCAGCTGCTATGTTGATTACAGGGAAGCCCAGAGCAATCAGAGACTATTACAGGGGAGACCCTGCCAGAGAATGGGGCCGACCAGAGGAAAACAGAGCTAAGACACGGAAAGAGATTCCTAGGCAACACTGCTTGAGCTCCTGGATCCAGCCAGGCCTGAATGCAGATCCTGGAATTTTAGTCACATGAGCCACAAATTTTTGCCTGGGTCAGCTTAGTTTGGGTTTCCTATCACCTGCATTCAAACAAAGTCCTGACTGATTCACACAGAGAGAGGAGCAGAAAGAAGACATTGAGATGCCCAGTGGAAGTCGGAGCTTCTTAACTCATTCACAAGGTGAGGAGAGGGGATCACAGCAAAGGAAGGCAAAGTCCCACCCCAAGCTCAGGCCCCACCAGGAACTCACAGAGGGCCCTGCAGTCCAGCCAGCCTGTTCCCCGAGTGCCGCCCCTGGGGCCCGCCCCTACTCACGCAGGGACTGCTGGCACTCCACTCCCTGGCGGCTCCAGTACTGCATGCAGCCAGCCCGTTCTTCCAGAGGGGGGCAGGGGACACCCCCATTCCTCGGCTCCTGCAGGACATGCCTCTGGCGAACGCGGTAGGAGACCTGACAGGGCTTGACACAGCGACTCCAGCCGCTCCACCCTGCCACTACACAGGAGACCGCTGGAAGAGAAGGTGGTGTCTCCAAGGGCGGCTCGCGTGGGGTTTGCTGGCCACTAGCCAGGTCTTCTCCACCCTCCCCGTAAGCTGTATCCCCCAAAACGCCACACCAAGGGCTGGAGCTCTTGCAAATTCCAGTCCTTGCCTTCCTTGAAAGTTCCCCTATGACGACTGTTGATGCGTCCACCTAAACTTAGAATTCCATCATCCTGCTGACGATCATTTAGGTTGTTTCCGTCACTCATTCCTTCAATAAACATTTCCTGAGCATTTATGGCAACTGATTTCAGCTCTCTATGCCTCAGTTTCTTCTTTTGTCAAATGATGACAAGAACAGTGTCTACCTGATAGGGTGGCTTTAAGGATTCAACCAGACATGACATACACAGCATTTGCCTCTGGCACATAGCAGGTGCTTAATAAACACTAGCTATTCCTCTACGGCAGGGAAAATGAACCTCGGCCACACCATCAACAGCCTGGAGTGGAAAGAAGCTACTTGCAAAATGATACACACATCCAGTGTCACGCTACTTACATACACAGTTTCAAAACCTGCAAAAGGGTCCTGTCGTATTTAGGCATCCATACAGCTGTAGTAAATACATACACAGTCGATCCTCATTATTTGCACATTTTGTATTTGTTAATTCACCTATTTGCCAAAATTATTTGTAACCCCCAAATCAATACTTGGAGCACTTTTTAGTTATTCACAGACAAGTGCAGAGCACTGAAAATTTTGAGTCACCCAATATGCACGTTCCCCACGGAGGTCAAACGGGGCGGCTCTGCCTTCTTGTTCTGACCTCACATGGAGATGACCAGCAGATGGAGACAGCAGGGGCGGGACTTGGTAGTGCAGGAAGCTCCTACCCTGGGCCAGCTGGATGGGGTTCGAATCCCAACTCTGGGCACCCATTAGTGAGGTGGCCTCAGGAGAGTCACTTAACACGTTTTTCTTTTTTTTTTTTTTTTAATTTTTATTTTTTAGAGACAGGGTCTCGCTCTGTTGCCCAGGATGGAGAGCAATATCAGCTGGAGGGAAAGTGGCAGGAGGTGGCATCAGAGAGGGAGGGGGCAGAGATAGCACACAGGGCTTTGAGGACTGTTGTAAGGAGTTTGCATTTTATCCTAAGCAAGAGGAAAAGCCATTGCTGAGTTCTGAGCAGAGGTTTCACTTAAGGTTTCCAAGGATGTCTCTGGCTGCTGGGTGGGGGTGAGGCCAGAAGCACGATGGCTACTGCAGTTATCCGGAGAGAGAGGATCACCAAGAGCAGAAGAAGCTGCTAGAAGAAATGAGTTTTGTGTCACCGGAAGTGTTCCCAGAGTGGCCGGAAAACCTGGCAGGGAGACTGCAGACCAGATTCAGGCACTGGCTGGGCAGCCGGACGAAGGGGAAATCCCCAAAGCCCTGCCCTGCCAGGCGGGTAAGAGTTTTTGCAGAGAATCAGGCAGACGCCACCCCACACGTGTTCTACCCATGTTGCCTACACCTGCGCGGTCACCAAGGAGCATGCGCGTGTGAGAGGGAACGGTCGTCACCGATCCCACAGGCCCGGGGTCGCAAACTCGGGACGTCTGTGTGGTTATTCATGCTGTGCTGCCCCCTCCACTAGAGTGCCGGCGCGGAGACCGGGGCTTCCTGTGTCCCGTTCCCTGCTGTAGCCCGTCGCCAAGCGCAGCGCTTGGCACATGTTGACTGAATAAGTACCTGCGACAGTGAACGCCGAGGGAGCACATCTCGCTTCAGCGACAGCAGAGGAAACACAACCACAGGCTGACATTGCAGAAAGGCACCACCAGATAGCGGTGTTTCTCAAAACAAAGCCGGCTCACTGTTTCTAAGAAAAGGGGAAAGTCTCGCTTCTCAGCCTACCAGAGAGGCAGGAGAGGAGGGAGCCCTGGGGACCCAGGGAGCATCCAGCCAGCTGCGCCTGCTGGGGCCGGAACGAATCTCCCACAGTCCCCTTCGAATCGCTCTGCCCCAGCCCCACAGGCCCAGGCTCCTCAGGAAATGCCTTCCTGGGCTCCCCAAGCCGCGCCTTCTTCCCCGAACCTCACAGCCCAGCCCCTGACCACCTGCCCTGCTCATTGTCTGCCAAAAGGATTTTCTAGAATACAGGTCTGGCTGTCACCTGAAATCCTTCAGTGGTGTCCATCCCCTTTCGAAATGGTTCACAAAAGGTGTTTTTTGATAGTGGATCATAGATTAGACCCCCAAGCCTAGTGGCTAAAAATCTAGATTTTTCCTGCAACGCATCCGCAGTCACTTACTACCCCTCCTCCTAGTCAATGTCTCAGCCTCTCTCACTTCAAGTTTCCAGAAACACATGGTCTCCCACGACTCAGTAGTACCCTCCCAGCCTCCTTGCCCCCATCTTCTGGTAACACAACCTCAGGTTTATTTTGAGGAACCAACCCTCCCACTCTCAGTCCACTCAGGTTTGGATGGGGCTGACCTCACCCTCTCATTCCTGGGATGGGGCACGTGACCCAGACATGGCCAGTTGACATATTCATTCTCCCAGGGCTCAGTGACAGATTGGATAATCAGCCTTAGGCCGGAACAACTGGGGAAAGATGCTCTCATTCCACTAGAGATGCCAGTTTGAAGCTGTTGGGCACTATCTTTGCTACCACTTGGTGACAGCATGCCCGAGAATGAAGCTAACACAAGCAAAGCTGAACGATGGGAAGAGATGGAGTCCTGACAACATCCTCGGAGGCCCTGGATCCAGCCATGCCTGAAGCTCCAGAATCCTTGGGTTATTTTTCAGTTACCTAAACCAATAAATTCCCTTGTTAGCTTAGGTCAGTTTGTTATGTCACAACCCCAAGAGTACTAACTAGTACAATGAACACATAAGTGAATAAATGGAGACATCGATCCTTGCAGGGTTGAGATGAGAATTAAAAGTATAAAATACATGAAAACATTCAGTAAAGAACTTGGGAAATGCAATGGTGTCCGTCCTGCAAGGCTTTCCTAGTCACTCCAGCCCCACCCTCTCCCTGCCTCCAGCTGATCCTCACCAATCATTTCCGGTTTCATCTTGCTCAGGCTGAAATTATTTATTTCTTTCGCAACTACCCTGCCTCCCAAAACACAGATTATAAGGTTAGGGGCACCAGAACTTGCTTCCAGTCCCTGCTGCTCTTACGGGGCACACAGCAGGTGGCCACCAATTGTGCTTGAACTAAAGGTGGGAGATGTCAAGGGCTCCGCTTTCGCCTGCAGACTCAAGCTCCCCTCTGAGCAACAATACAGTACTGAGGTCTGGAGCCAGACTCCTGGGCTTCAAATCCCAGATCTGCTGTGTAACAGCTATGCAACACAGAGCAGGTCATTTAACCTCTCTGTGCCTTAGTTCCTCATCTGTAAAATGGACATGATAATACTATTCCATAGAGTTGTTATGAGGCTTAAAGGAGACAATTCACTTAAAATAGTACCTTCCTAGGCTGGGCGCAGTGGCTCACGCCTGTAATTCTAGCACTCTGGGAGGCCAAGGAGGGCGGATTGTTCTGAGCTCAAGAGTTCGAGACCAGCCTGAGCAAGAGCGAGACCCTGTCTCTACCAAAAATAGAAAGAAATTAATTGGACAGCTAAAAATATATATAGAAAAAATTAGCCGGGCATGGTGGTGCATGCCTGTAGTCCCAGCTACTCGGGAGGCTGAGACAGTAGGATCGCCTGAGCCCAGGAATCTGAGGTTGCTGTGAGCTAGGCTGACGCCACGGCACTCGCCCCAGGCAAGAGAGTGAGACTCTGTCTCAAAAAAAATAATAATAATAATACCTTCCTGGCACTTGGTAAGTATTTAGCCAATGTTAGGTTTGTTGTTTTCTGGGGTTGTTTTGTTTAAGTCATCCTCAACATCTCCCTCTACTATAATCAATGACTTAGGGCAGTCGACTCTACCTCCTAAATCACTCCTGAAAAAAGCAAATACTTCCGTCCATCTCTTGCCTCTAACTGGTCCCCACGTCAGCCTCCTGCTTGCTCTCCTGGGAGGTGGAAAAGGGGACTTTTCCCTGAGTCTATTCACAAGACTCCTGGCTTTGCCCACCCCAGACAAGGGGGCATCACAAAAGAGCAAAACAAAGGGGAAGGCAAAGCTTTGAGACTTTCCCTGCCCGCCCCCCAGCCTCAGCTCTTTATAGGAAGGAAAATGCCGGGGAGCTGATAACATTGTGTGATTCTGTGGGGTGGGTGAGACTGTGGGAAAGTATCACTGATCCCCTTGCCTGGTTCGCCTCCTGGGGCCCCGCTCCTGCGCTGTGGCAGCGGAACCCCTGCGCGTGGGTCTAAACCCCGGACTTCAGCCTCACTCTGCGTAACCCCCCGGCTGCACGGTGCTCTCCAAACGCAAAGCAGACGGGTACAAAAGAGTTCCCAAGACAGCCCTTCCCCAGATTTTTCCATCTCACTGCTGCCTGAATTCCCGGCACTCGCCACTCGTGGGAAGCTGCAAGAAGCTAGGAGACAAGGGATGAAACCCAGCTCCGCCACTGGCTGGATCGCATAGGCTGGCCAAAGCCCACCCCTCTCTTGGGGCCTGGCTTTTCTCATCTGGTAAACATATACCTGACCCCCAGAGGGTTGTGAGAATGTATTTAGGTTCAATGGGCCACCCAGCCCAGCTCCAGGGCACAGAATGGGTAACGAATGTTAGATCCTTCCCATTTTGAATTTTTCAAAAAGTGCCCTCTTTCTCTTAAAAATTTTTTTTATGTTGTTTTAAAATAGAGATGGGGGAGTCGTCTCACTATGTTGCTCAGGCTGGTTTTGAACTCCTGGCCTCAAGTGATCCTCCCACCTTGGACTCCCAAAGTGCTGGTGTGAGCCACGGCACCTAGCCTTCTCTTTTAAACATAAATTCCTGAAGGATGCTCCAGCGGTATAGAAACATAGAGGGTTACCCTGACATTACTTTCCTCCCTGATACTGGAAATTTGGGTCATACCCACTTTTTCAAGGTGACAAAATTTAGATTTTTGTCTCCATTAGGTATGAAAAATGTATTTCTGGGATTTAAAACAGAGTCTTCCCCACTAGCGACTCAACTAAAACAGCCCCTAATTTCGAGCCCCGGGGGCCCCACTCTGGAGGGGCCTTTACAAGGAAAGCTTGGATGTGTCCAGTGGCACTGGCTGGCACGTGACCACAGGGGGACTTTATCAGGTCCCTCTGCCTCCTGGATCTCCACCCTCCAGAATCACGTGGCCCTGTGCCCTCCTCCACCCCCGCACCCCACACCCTCTCCAGGCGTCTGCCCTTCCCTGGGTTCCTCAATGTCCTCTCCGCCTGCCTTGTGACCCGTGTGCCCGCAAGGCAGCCTCCCTCGCAGCCCCTATGCCCCACGCCCACCCCCAGCTAGAGTTGTCAGATAAAATACAGGACGCCCAGATAGATCTGCATTCCAGAAGAGCAACCAATAATTTTTAATATAAGTATAAACAATAATTTTTAATATAAATATAAATTCAATATTTAGGACATACTTATCCTAAAAAAGTAATTGGTGTTCATCGGAAATTCAAGTTTAACTGGCTGTCCTGTGGTTTTTTGTTTGTTTGTTTGTTTTTGAGACAAGTCTCTGTCGCTGGGGGCGGGGCTAGAGGGCAGCGGTGCAATAGTAGCTCCTCCTGCCTAAGCCGGCTGAGTAGCTGGGACTACAGGCAGGCGCCACCACGACAGGTTGATTGCTGTATTTTTTGTAGAGACGGGGTCTCACTAGGTTGCCCAGGCTGGTCTCGAACTCCTGAGCTCGAGCGATCCTCTTCCTCGGCCTCCCAAAGTGCTGGGATTACAGGCGTGAGCCACCACACCCGGGTTTGTCCCGTATCTTTATTTGCTAATTCTGGCACCTTACCTCAACCCAAGCGCCTCCCTCCCCCGAAGCCCTCCAAGCCCCCTGAGCCGCTCCTGGCCGCGTGCCCCAGGCGCCCTCCCCGGTGCCTGCGCCTGTCCGCTCTCGCCGCCTCCATGTCCCCACACGCCCATTTCCCTTCCTGCGTCCTGCACCTGTGCCAAACCCGCCACCCTCACGCCGCCCTCCAAGTCCCCCGCGCAGTCCTTGCAACCCCTTCTCCCCAACGCCCCACAACTCTGGGCCCCCGCTCCGTTAGACCCCTCAAGCCCTGCAAGCGCAGGTTCTCTCCCTGCGCGTCTTTCTCCGCCCGCAACTCCACAGCCCGCTCTTCCCTGTCACGTCCTGAGCGTCTGCGACACCCCCTTCGCCCGCGGCCCCACCATGTCCCGCCCGCTCTGCGGTCCCTCCACTCGCCGCGCGCCCCTCTCCTCCCCGCCCCAGCCTGCCCGGCTCGCGTGCCGCTCCGATTCCAGCGCGCCCCGCGCCCGCGGCTCCTCTCTGCTCGGAGCGCTCCGCCCGTGCCTCGCCCTTCCCGGGCGCACCTGGGCAGACCCGCGCGTAGTCTGCGCAGCAGTCCCGCGCCGCGCCGCACGCCTCGTCGCAGAAGCAGCGCGGGGGCCCGCGGGCGAAGCACGTTGGGTCACGCCCTGGGCAGCAGCGGCCCAGCGCGGCGCAGCCTCGCCAGGGCGAGAGCACGCCTGGCGGCCCCTGCTTCCAAGCCACCGCGGCCAGGACCAGCCCCAGGGACAGGATCGGCGCCGCGCCACACCGGGCCATAGCCGGGCTCAGGCTGGGGACCCGGACGCCCACGGGGCAGATCCTACGAGGCCCGCCCTGAGTTGAGGCGGAGGTTCCAGGGCCCGCCCCTCCCCAGACCCACCTCCCACCTGTCACCGAACCGACATCCAGCCCCATTCGTACTATCCAAACGTTGCGCAGATCCTTGTGGCTATGAAATACCAAGATAATGATCATAATTACCGCGACAACTTCGCAGAGTTCGCATTGCCTCCAGGTTCCTCCGAGATAGAGAAGATACAGAGGCCATCAAAGCAATATACTATATTGTGATAGATAACAATAGTGTATCGTTATAGCAATAATAACAGTAATGACCACTACGCTATTATTATAATAGCAATAATGCCGACCATAACTGCCAATACTATTAAAATAGTAGTAATAGCCATAATAATTGCCAAGTAAGACTATACAATACATAAATGTGCTAGAATTCAGCTTGTGCCCCCTAAATCTATTAAAATAAAAAAAATATGAAAAAATAATAATCGCCAGGTAAGGAACCAGGGAGCCAGGCTCTGTGCCATCCGCATTGCCCAAACCTGAGTCCCTTGGATATCCCTTCGTTTTTTTGCCATGTTCCTACTACCTTGACTATCGTTTCCTCAATAAGTCTCTTTCAGTGGACTCACTTTTTTAAACTTAAAAAGATTTACTCTTTGAGAAAAAACCTGTATCATTCAACAGAATGAGAAGACAAACTACAGACTGGGAGAAATTATTTGCAAAAGACACATCTGATAAAGAACCGCTATCCAAAATATACAAAGGACTTTTAGAACTTAATAACAAAAAAACAAAAGACCCCATTTAAAAAATGGGCAAAAGAACTAAACAGATACCTCACCAAAGAAGACATACAGGTGGCAAATAAGCATATGAAAAGTTGCTCACATGTCATTGGAATTGCAAATCAAAACGGCAATGAGATATCACTACAAACCTGTTAGAATAGTTCACATTCCAAACGCTGGTGAGGATGTGGAGCAACAGGCCTTCTCGTTCTCTGGTTCTCTGCCGGCGGGAATACGAAATGGTATGGCCACTGGGGAAGGCGGTTGGGCAGTTCCTTACGAAACTAAACAGACTCTCACCATAGCATATGGCATTCATGCTCCTTGGTATTTACCCAAATCAGTTGAAAATGTATGCCCATACAAAAACCTGCACGTATGTTTAGAGTGGCTTGATTAATGATTGCCAAAACTTGGGAGCAACCAAAGTGTCCTTCAGTAGGTGAATGGATACATAAACTGTGGTAAATCCAGACAGTGGAATATTATTCAGCACTAAAAAGAAATGAGCTGCCAGGTGTAGTGGTGCACGCCCGTGAGCCCAGGGATTTGAGTCTCGCTCGGGCACCATAGTGAGAACTCATGTCATTTTAAAAAATTAAATTAAATTAAAAATGTTAAAAAAAAAAAAAGCAATGAGCTATCAAACCATGAAAAGACATGGAAGAAACTTTAATGTATATTACTAAGTGAAAGAAGCCAATCTGAAAATGCTACTGCATGATTCTAACTATATCACATTCTGGAAAAAGCAAAACCGTGAAGACAAAAAGATCAGTGGTTGGCAGGGGTTGGGGGAGGGAGGGATGAATGGGCAGAGGACAGAGGATTTTTAGGGCAGTGACACTATTCTGCATGATATTATAATGGTGGACACGTGTCATTATTCATTTGTCCAAACCCATAGAATGTACAACGCCAAGAGTGAACCCTAATGTAAACTATGGACTTTGGGCGATTATGATGTGTCAGTGGAAGTTCATCGATCATCACAAACGTGCTACTCTGGTGGGGGATGTTGAAAGTGGAGGGAACCAGGCGGGGGGAGGGCGTGCAGGGAGCGCTTGAGAACTCTCTGTGCTTTCTGCTCAATTTTGCTGTGAACCTAAAACTTCTCTAAAAAATGAAGTCTATTTTAAAAAATAAAAGGAAAAGGGAAAAAATATATCACTACCATAAATGGAAAGCCAGCAATATTTTTCACAAATAAGGGGAGAAGGAAGGAAGGGTAGAAAGATAGGCAGAGTTGCAAGGATGATGTTGTAAGTGAGCAGAATCCTCGTGTACTGGAGCAAAAATCGATAGATAATGTCTAAAGCTGATAAATGAATGAATGGCCACATAAGCACATTAGTTAGCTCTATGGAAATAACAGCTAGAAGAAATAGCTACAAAGGCTAGAAGTGGTTGCCATGACAATTAAGCATAGGAAGATGCTCAGCTTCCTAATAATACATTTCAAACATAAAAATACAGAGACACAGTTCTTACCAATTCCATAGTGGAGATCCAAAAGGTTGGTTTTTATTTGAATAGAATTGAGGAGGGTGCGGTTTGAAAAGGAGCACTTGAGTATGAAGTTGGCAAACAAGTATTAATACATCAGTACCATCTCAGCTTGTCAATACCTATCGAAATTACAAAAGCACGTACCTTTTGACTGAGGAATCCTTACAGATAGAGGCTTGTGTGCAGGAAAATATGAGTACAAGGTTATCTGCTTCACTGTAGCATCAAAAGGTTGACATCAACCTCAATGTCCCTCAGTAGGGGCTGGTTAAGTGAATTATGGTCCATCCCTACAATGGACTATTGTGCCGCCTCCTAAAATAATCAAGCAGTTATTTGCATGCTGATATGGAAGACCTCTGACGTACACTGTTAAGTGAAAAAGCAAGGTGCAGCACAGCACTTGTAGCATGTTGCCCTTTCTGTTTCTAAGGCTACGTATATATGCATAGCATATCTCTGGAAGGAGATGTAATAATTGGTAAGAGGGGTTGCCTTTGGGGAGGGGAGCTGAGGGGCGGAGGTGGAGGGAGGGGGACTTCCTATTTACCTTTATGAACCTTTCGAAATTTTTACCACGTTCCTTGGATTTTCTATTTAAATGTATGTGAAAGAAATGTTAAGAGATTACCTCTGGAGAACTAAACAGGGAGTGGGAAGGGAGGGATGTTTGCTTTTAATATATAGATTACATATTAATATGTAATTTACAAAATATTTACAAAGAAAGGTTTGCAAACATTTACAAAGTGGGGGAGGGAGAGAGAGATCTGAAAGAAAGAGAAGGTCCCTGTCAACATAAGTGTCAAGTTAGGGTAGGCAGCCCCTCCTAACCCTGGTGTTTCCCCATGACAAGGCCCAGCAGCTTCCTGTAAAGTTCCCAGCCTCCTTTATCTGATTTCTCTCTGCCTGCCAGGTTTGAAGCATCCAAGTAACTTGTGACCCAGTTCCCAGAAAAATCTCCCTTGCTGTCCTTTTGTAAGGGCCCTAGGGACAGCAGGGTACTTGGCAGTTGCCACATCTCCAAACACAAAGAGAAACTATTCTCCTCTCCACTGAGCCGGGAGAGGGGGACCCGTCAGAGTG
>RJWJ010013891.1:0-38992 GCA_004363605.1 Indri indri | reverse complement strand
AAAAAAAAAAAAAAAAAGAAACAAAGTAAGGGAATAGGTGGCCAGAGGTTTAAAATAGCTTCCATAAAAAGCTGACAATCTGGGGCTTGAAGGACAACAGATTATACAGGTAAAGAAGAAAATAAAGGAATTTCTAAGTAGAGCATATAAAAAAGCATGACTATTAAAGAGCACAAGTTAAAGGAACTACAAGAACTAGCTTGGTGAAGCTACATATGGAGAACATAAAAGATGAGGTTGGATGAGACATGAAGAGGCTGGAACATCAATAGCTTGTTTACTTCCAGCATATAACTAGGAAAACATTTACTTGTAGAAGATGAGTACATTACAGTACAGCAATATAAAACTGTAAGTATAGGCACTCAGGCCCATAAAAAACCACCAAGGTAATCATGACTAATAGCTAATTGAGTATCTGATATTCACTTGCTACATGTTAATTTAAACTGTATACTTAGTTGCTTACTATTGCTTGTTAGCATTGACCTAAGTGGGCACCAAAAATTTATACTTATTGGAGAAAAATCCTTAAAACTGAGAAAATTCTATTAATTCATTTTCCAGTACATTGGGAAAGGGCCATATTATTTGATTCTGAGTGGTAGAAATATTTGATTTAAAATACCACTGTGTAGCAGGAAGACAGAATGAAAGACTCAATGATTTAGAGCCTTGTTACAGAAAATTTGGGAGGTGTTCTTTCAGATACCCAAGTCACATAGTAAGTGTAGCTTCAAAGAGACTACTAACTAGCAGTCTTGGATATCCAGGAAACAAGAAGGAAACAGGAAGTAAGCAAAAACATCTGCGGAACAACCAGAGAATGCCAAGCCCAGGTACTTTATTCATAGGCAAAAGTCCCAACATCCTCACTCAAAGCCTTTTATTCTTATGTATAATTTTAACAAACACAGTATCCTCACTCAGGACATTAGCAATAAAAAATGGAGATGGGTGATAGGGATGGGAATAAGATGGTATATTCTGGTTCACTGTTATTACAAGAAATTTAAGGTGACAGCTTTACTTAGAGAGATAGAGAAAAACTATATAAAGCAAACATAGGAACACAAAAGCATAGCAGTTCAAGGCATTTTGCTGGGGAGTAAAGGCATTTAGCTGGAGTAAACATCTGCACACACCTTTAAGCAGCCCTGAAAACATCACTAAATCAGAGTACTATATAATAACTAATATTATCAATGATAGCCCCCCAAGTCATCTAGAAAATGTAACTTACGTTCAATGAACTCTTTTTTAGAAGGCAGGGAAGCATGTAATACATTTTGGAAAAATCCATCAAAATAGTTAAAACAAAAAGCATGGATGCTTAAAACTGTAGGCTTTGGTAAATAATCTCAAAACCTCATGTCTCATTTCTCCATTGTCATTCCAACATTTTAAATTTGTTAAGGCCTGAAAACAATGTAGCTTCTAATGGGTCTATTTTATACTTAAAGTAGTCTAATCATTCTACAGAATTTTATCGTCTTAAAATCACCGGATAGAACAGAGGTTCTTAACTTGAGAACTGTGGATGGACTTCGGGTCTATGAAATCCTCATGTGTATATGCAGTGTTCCAGAAGTAGGGGGCCCATAGCTATCTAATTCTTAAAGAAGATTATAAATCAAATAGAATATTGGTTTAGATTAAAAAAATGCTTTAAATGAGAAAAAATAACTCATTTACAGAGAATGACTAACTTATCTTAAATTTAAATATACTGTTAATATAAAATAATTAGCACCTATGCTATACCTCAGTGAGAATATTTATATAGTAATCAATATAAGGTATAATTTCTAAAACATTCAAAATATGCTTAGCTTAGAAAAATCCTGTCTGGAAGGGCAAGTACAAAGCCTATTGATCTTTAGTTATTTGAATATGTATATGCTATAAAAAGTTATCTGTGTGCCTAAAAATAAAATGCATTTCATTTCTTATATCTTACTAATACATTTGGATATTTGTAATCATTCTGGCTAAGCCGTTCCTAAGGAAGAATTAAATAAAAATTTTTTCTTATCACCCTACTATTCAAGAATCTCTACTGAAGCACTCTACTTAACATGTGTCTAGATTCTGCTGAAAGCACCCTATGTCTGATGTTTGTGTTACCATTCCAGAGACTCTCTGCTGTTAAGAGAGAAATTCTGCAGAAATTCTCTTAACAGATCTTTACTTAATAGATTTGATGGATTAACTGAAGCTCTCCATCTCCTCTGTAAGACATATTGCATGATGTCCATGGGAGGCTGAATGCTTGTGGTTGCTAGGCTACTCTCTATTAAGCCTGCACCCTTCTGCTTCCATTGGTTAGGCTATTTTGCTTATCAAGTCCATTGAGTTTGCTCCCGCACCAATTTATGTGAGTTTTCCATGTTGTAATTATAATTTACTTAAATATTATGTAAAGTGACAAAATAAGTGCCCCCTACTAAGAGGCTTATTATTTATTTGAAAAGAAAGAAAATGTTTTAAAAAGCTAAGAAGGAGACCCATACCTACACAAAAAAAGATGATTTATATGGAGGTATGACAACTGTAAAAGACTAGGGTGATTATCCTGAAAATCTAAGACGATTCTGTACTTTTGGATTACTTTTCAATTTTCTAAGTTCTAGATTCACTTTGATGAAATCACCTGAAAACTGATGCATTATGGGTATATTTACACAAGAAAGACAAAAGAGGAAATCCAATCTATAGCTCTATAGTCAAAAGATCTTGGATCTCTATCAAAAAATTGGTAAACAAATACATAAATATTTAAGATATGTATGCATCTTTTTATTTTTCAATGATTCTCACTTTGACGTTTTTGGTTAAGTGAACATCTTTGGATCCTGATCACTTTTGATGAAAGGGATTCTATTGTGTGCAATCTAGATGCTAAATTCTTCTTGCTAAAATATGAGAAGCTAATGACCCTCTGTGGATAATGCTTACCCCAAAGGAATAAATTTAAAAGGAGGACATTTTAAGCATCGTGTCAATCTACTGAGGCACAAATTTTACCTCTGTGGAGCTCTCGAATCACATCATAAGAAGATATCTTTTTTAAAACAAGTATTAGGTCATTAAATATGAAATGTCCGATTTCGAATCAAAAGTTTATTATATCTCAAATGAGAATCAGTAAAATTAATCAAAGTATGTGCCTAATCTATTGACACAGTTTTGCCGTCTTAATGGTAGCTTGTTTATGCCAGCAGCAAATGAAGCCTGGAGAGTGAGTGGTGATGAAATGGCAAAAGGTGTTTTCCACAGCTTCTTGAGAACTGAGTATTTTTCCTTGCAGTGGCTCAAAGCCTAGAAGAAGTGGCTGTCAGTTGGTGCAAGGTCTGGTGAATACAGTGGATGACAGAGAGTTTCCAAGTCCAGCCTCTGTAGTTCCAGCAGCATTGTTTGTGCAACACATGGTCTTGCAGGAGGATTAGTCTGTCTCTATTGACTAATCTCTGCTGCTTAATCGCAAAGATCCTCATTTTCGTCCAATTGGTTGCAGCAGACATCTGCTGTAATTGACTGACCAGGTTTCATGAAGCTGTAGTGGATAACACCAGCACTGGGTCACCAAATAGACACTATTAGCTTTTCTTTGATGAATATTTGGTTTTGGACTGTGTTTCGGCACTTCATATTCAACCAACCATTGTGCCAAATGCTTGCAAATTGTCAAAAAGAATCCATTTTTCATCACACGTAACAACACGGTATAGAAATGTTTCACCTTTATGTTGTGATAGCAAGGAAAGGCAAGCTTCGAGATGACTTCTCTTCCCATGCTCGTTTAAATTCACGTGGTACCTATCTATCCAGCTTTTTTACCATGTTGATTTGTTTCAAATAATCCAATATAGTTGGAATAGTAATGTCAAACCTTGGTGCTAATTCATGTGTAGGTTGAGATGGATTTGCTTCTGCTACAGATTTCAGCTCATCATTACCCCATTATCCACCTTGGTCTCAGGTTGCTCATGTAGCTCATTTTCAAGATTAAAATCATCAGAATGGAACTTCTCAAACCATCCATCTACTGTGTGTTCATTAGCCACATCCTTCCCAAACACTTTATTGATACTTTGAACTATATGCACTGCACTGGTTCCACGATGGAACTCATACTCGAAAATAACAGGAATTTTTGACTTATCCATGGTTTCACAAAAATTGCTTTAAAAAAAATTTGAAAGATAATCACAAGCCAAACCATGTGTTTGAAAGAATGACAATGTACCTTCACAATAAAAATAAAACAAGTGTCAAAGTGAAATGTCAGAGATATCAACTGTCAAACTTAGTACTTAAGGAGATGGGACATTTCATACTTAATAACCTAATAGCCCATTTGTGAAGGCAACAGTTTTCTCAGGAGGCAAATTATTAAATCTTCCATCTTGGGGGGTTAGCTTGGCCAACAGCCTAGAATGAATCTGATAATTATATAGGGATCACAATCTATGGTATGACTGTGGGAATTTTTGGCTGATATTTTTCCAGCAAACCATGGAAATATTCTCATTTATTAAGTATTGAATCTTAATAATTTGGCTCTGAGAGTTAAAGAAATTTCCAAGTTCTAAGAGGTTTAACTGTTGCTCCTTATATACTGATTGTAAAATAGCAGGGATTTTTAGAAAACACAGCACACTGAAGGAACACCATGTTTAGCCAGACAAGAAATGTGAGAAAAATGTTATAACATGGTGTCACTAGTCATACATTTATTTCATTTTTAGTGTGTATGTATCACTGTGAGAAATTGTAAACTACAGTAATATTAGCGAAAGGATTCACTGGAGTCACATTAAGCAGCAAAAAAAAAAAAAAAAAAAAAAAAAAATCTTCACCAAGAACCAGGAAAAACCCCACAATAAAGCATAAACACAACTACCTGGCTGTTTGTGGTAGGTGAGCTCTCTGCTTGTTAAGCAGAACCATCGTTTCTTGAAATTCTTTTTTCCAATCCGAGTTCTTCCCTGAGCTCTTTTATACATCTCACTGTCAAAGTAACAGATGTAAACATTTAGCTACAAAAATTAACATAGTTAATCCAAAACAAAGAATTGCCCTCTCATTTTAAATGACATGAATAGTTGTGTAAGATTATATTAAATATATGAAAATACCTTTGCCATCTATGACTCTTGCATTTATTTTGGCCATACTAAGGGAATAAAGCTTAAATTTAATATTCTTATTTGTGCTATATAGAACAAAAAAGGGCCAAATGAGTGACCCCCTCTCTTCCAATAATAACCATTCTACTTTAAGACTGAATTACTTTTTCGAAGCACTCTAATACCTACACTCTTACTATAATTGGAAAACTTTTTAAACTCTGGGTCTGCATGGCCAGGGAGTCATGCCTTTCTGACATAAAGTTTGTAGGGCAGTGAGGGTGACTTACCTGACTGATGTCTTAGGCAGTTCTAGCATAGAACACAAACCCAGATCTCCTCACTCTCAGACTCATGCCTTTTGTACTTACTTAATATCTATACTGAAACATTATTTTCATTTCTAATTTCATTAAATTACCCTTCTTTCAGGTGCACAGGTTCGCTCGTACCACTGGTCTCTTTAGTTTCAGTAGATGAAATTTCATCCAAGAACTAAACGGGGAAATGGGCAAATATTATACTGTGCAATAAGGTACATTATAAAGAATTCAGTTTATCTTACATGTCATTGATTATATTGTGAAGTTATTCAATATTAAAAAATAGACATAATTTATAAAACAAAACACATTTAATTGTAGAAGTCACTAATTTACAAATGACAGGTATTTTAAAAAGTTTATTCTTAAGTTATTTAAAACCCAAAATATATTTCCCTATAGAAACAAATCAAACCAAAATTCCTTCACTGCAATTGTGAAATACATAAAGCTCTGAATTTAGACAGTTTATTTTTTTACCTTTGATTCATAGTAAACTCATTTGTGGATGTAACCTAACCCGAACTGGTGTAAGGCTATTTATAGTCTGAATTTATCTTAGTTAGTGTGAGTATTCACATATTAATACTATGCTACATAAAAATTAATGTATTTGATTATGTGGTACTACCCTAGGCTCCACTGGGGCTGTTACATATAGTATATACTGATTACTTTTGAGACTCTGAAAAACTGAATTCTGAAATACTTCTGGTCCCTAAGATTTTACATATAGGATTATGAACCTTTACTGTAGGTCAAGGATCACCAAACTATGGCCCAGCGGGCCAAATCTGACTGGCAGCCTGTTTTTGTAAGAATACACGTTCAGCATCCCAAATCCAAAAATCCCAAATGCTCCTAAATCCAAAACTTTTTGAGTGCTAACTTAACATTCAAAGGAAACGCTCACGGGAGTGTTTCGAATTTTGGATCTTCACATCAGGGATGTTCAACTAGTGAGAACATACATAACGAAAATATTCCAACATCTGAAAAAACCTGAAATCTAAAACACTTCTGGTTCCAAGCATTTTGGATAAAGGATATTCAACTTGTAGTTGTTACATTTTTAAAGGGTTACAAAAACAAAGAAGAGTATGTGGCAGAGACTTTATGTGACCAGCAAAGCCTAAAATGTTTTCTCGCTGACCCTTTACAGAAAAGAGTTTGCTGACTTCTACTACACTTAACTGATTTTAACCCTGAAAGATGGCCTTTCACAGTTATAAATGAAATGTTGAGTGGGTTCTTTGAGACAACCTGGAAATCGAATTACCATTTATAAACTTCCTATGGAGAATGTGGGAATGTGGTAGCTCAATAAAATTGGGAATATCCATCTTAAGCAATGGCAAGTCATCCAGGGAAGAGCATTTCACTTCATAAATATGCTACCTTGGCTGGGCTTGGTGGCTCAGTCTGGGCAGCATAGCAAGACCTAGTCTCCACCAAAAAAAAAAAAAAAAAAAAAAGAAAAAAGCTACCATGACTGCTCAACAGCTTCCTAGCATGTAGATATCTCTTCATGGGAAAGGGAAATTAGCAGTTCAAGGAATAATTCTTGTTCTTAGAGAAGAGACCTATTTTGCCCCCTAAATGAACTATCCATTTGTTTAGTTCATTAGTTGGATATTACAAACTCAGAGAAGGTCTGAATTTCCTTGCTTTTTCCTTTATACTTTTCTATGTTGTTCTGCTTAGGACTTAAAAACAAAGCACATTCCAGTAAGGATGATATTGAGGTTCCAGTGCCAGATGTAAAGTACAATTTGTAGAAACAATTTTCCTAGACTGGCTATAGGTTGCCCACCAGAGCCCATACCTGTGGGGTTTTCAAATGGAATGTTTACTTCTAGTTTGCTGGAAGGAAATCTTGGTAAGTAAAAAAACAAGAACAAAGTTCCTTTTGCATTATATGTGGATGATGCGAGTACAGGTATCTAAGCTAAGGGAACTAAATAAGTGTCCTATCATATCTTTGGTTCTCACAGATGGACCATGCACTAATGGAAAGTAACAGAGTTATTTGAATATTTCATTTCTTAGTATTTACCTGATGCCATTGATTAATTTAACAGATATTTATAAATTTATTTATAATAATTATTTAATTTTAAGGAACTATGGGATAAATACAGACATATAAAGTAAAAGAAAACACATTAGTTAAGATGGACTACATACAGAGTGACTACAGGTCCCAGTTTGCTCACAACCATCCCTGACAGGACCATTCCTATTGTCCCACAATAATCATTAATAGTCAAAGTGTCCTGGTTTAGACACCAAATTATAGGGTCACCCTTTTTATAGAACTATTCAGGTTATCCTTCCTAAACTCTATGGGGAATAGTATACAATTCGGAGTTATAAACTATTTTCTTCAGGAGCGATGGTCAATGTCACTAGTGAAAGTGTCAAAATGAGAAATTTGCCTTCATAAGCTTTTACAATTTCTAGCACTGCACATATCCAGACTTAAGTCATAAATATTAGGGCAAAATATTCTATGCCAGCTTAGGAGTCTAGAACCAAATCTGAGATAGGAGGCATACTCTGGTAACAGTCCATTAGAATGTGAGTGGGTGACTCAGGGTAGATCAGGAACAGACTAAACTGGCACCCTTAAATCCTTTCTCTGCTGACATTATCAACTCTACACATTCTAGAAGGAAAAAAAAAGTCAGATGCTACCATAGCCTAAGTCATAAAACATGGAAAAACAACCCCAAACAAAAGACAGTACATCATAATCTTGCCAACAAAAGTCTGCCTACACTGTCCCACAAACGGTTCAACAATGTCCTAAAAATAAAAGGGCAGCTTTTTCTTTGCCTATTCTTTTGAAAGACTTTCTTCTCAAAAGCCTTCAATGGTTGCCTTAAAAAAATATTCTAGATGAAAAAAATTCCAATGGACTTTAACTTTTTAAATCATTTTCATTTACTGAGTCCCTATAAAAGTATTTTTTAAAAGTCCAAATCCATAACTTAACAAAATATACCCTTGGCAATTAACTGCTGATCATGCTACAGAAATTGAATGAAGTCTTTAAAATTTGGCTTTGCTAATTTGGATTCATTAAGTTAGGACTGTGATAAATAAGGTATAGTACTTTCCTCAAGCCTACTTTAGATGTACTTTAAAACAACTTTTCTTTACAAGTTTTCAGGGTTTTACAATAATGTTACATTTTGTTTAGATGATTCAAGACTATAGACTCCAGAGATAAAGGATCCTTTGAAAACATTTTCAACTTCTTTTTTTTTTTTTTGAGACAGAGTCTCACTGTGTTGCCTGGGCTAGCGTGCCGTGGCGTCATCCTAGCTCACAGCAACCTCAAACTCCTGGGCTCAAGCGATCCTCCTGCCTCACCCTCCTGAGTAGCTGGGACTACAGGCATGCGCCACCATGCCCGGCTAATTTTTTCTATATATTTTTAGTTGTCCAATTAATTTCTTTCTATTTTTAGTAGAGACAGGGTCTCGCTCTTGCTCAGGCTGGTTTCAAACTCCTGAGCTCAAACAATCCGCCCGCCTCGGCCTCCCAGAGAGCTAGGATTACAGGCGTGAGCCACCGCGCCCGGCCCATTTTCAACTTCTAAGTACAGTAATTGTTGTATGTTGTAGATCTAAGGTTAGGATATTATATACTGTAGGCTTTTGTACATTTTAATTTATAGTAACTTTCCTCAGGTTACTACCATAAATTTATATGGCTAGTGCCCATTACACATCAGGCACCATATTAAGCCTTTACCCCTAGACCAGGAGTTCTCAACCAGAGGCAATTTTGTCCCTCAGAGAGCATTTGGCAATGTCTGGAGGCATTTTGGCTGACAAACACTACTGGTATTTAATGGGTAGAAGCCAGGGATGGTGCTAAATGTTCTACAACGCGCAGGCCAGGCCCTCACAAACAAGAATTATTGGGCCCAAAATGTTAATAGTGACACTCTGAAAAATCCTAATCCTAGACATTTGTAATGGTGTTACGAAGATACTGGCAAAAGTAGCTGTTGTTAAAACTTGTTTAGGTTTTTTTTCAGCTGAAAAACATAGCTTGTATAAGAGGAAAAGGAAGAAAAAGGGAGTCTTTTTGATGGACAGTTTAAACATTATTGTTTTTTTAAACTGGGGATACCTGGGAATAATAAGAAATGCTATTTCCACCCTGCTATATGACAAGAAATGTTAACATTTCCAGAATAAAACAATCATACCTTTTTAACTGCTATAATATATCCTTCTTCTTGAAACATTTTGAAAAATTCACACATGAATGTCTCTTTGAAACTTGACTAAGAAAAAACAAACACAGAATTTTATGTGTTAAATAGAGAAGTAAGAATATAATGAACTGTATTTTTAAGCTGAGGATTAAGGCCTAAAAGGATTCAATATTTCCAGAGAGTTATAGGGCTTGGAGCTTCTGAGGACTTCTTTCAAAGCTGTTAGATGATTATGGCATAGACAAACCGATAAATAGATCACTCCTTCATCTTCTTACTAGAGTGGTTCCCCCTCTTAGGTTTGTCAGTTTAAATTAAACTGTCCTCTTTAATAGGTGACAAGGATGCAATATCTACCTAAAAGACAGCTATTGTGTCTGTATATATGTATTGTTCAGTATTGTTTTCTTTTTAATTTGGAAGAAGGTAAGTGAAGAAGAAAGGATCATAGATATAACAACATTCAGAAGTGTGAAAACAAAATAAAAGATGTAAAGACTTACCTTGCTTTTGGATAGACTTCCCCAGCTTCCCAAAGTTTGAATGGTTTTGGAGATGAGAGTTAATGTTCTAATTGTCTGTGCATCCTAAAAAGAATGTAAAAAAGACCAAAAACTCCTATTAAGTTTTCGAGAAATATAATTTGTATAAAAAGTAGAATAGAGAGAACGGGCTACATTGCTCTAAAACAGTGACTCAAAAATGTTCATTCAAACTACCAACATAGTTAAAATCTAGCTAAGTCTGCGTAAAACTCACTGGACTAAGGAATTAAGAGACTAAAGAAACCATATGTAATTGACAATTCCTCCCAAAGTAATTTTATTTAATGATGTCTTACTTTTTAAAGTCACAACTTGATCAATATTACAGATAAATAAGTTGTTTAGTACAGTATTGTAAATTGGATTACCTGACAAATTATATTCACTTTCGGGATGTCAAAGGCATCTACCTTTTTCCACCATATACCTTAAAATGTTAGTTTTAAGTTTTCCAAATTTTATGTGTTCAACTTACCTCTCCAAGCATATTCAATATTTTATATGGCTTATGCAATCAACTCTTGTCACCACGGAAGCAAAGACCCAAATGCATCTTAGGAAATGAGAAGTCACCCAGTTCATATAGAATTTTACTGGGGGCAACTGCAGCTATTTGGGTCTATTATCCATGGTGTTTTTCAGGCCTGTCTGCCTGAAAGAAGTAAATGTAAATAAAATTGACTAAACAGTGTTCCCTCATGAGCCCTGTTCCTTCTTCTTCTTTTTTTTTTTTTTGTTCAATTGAGGTATAATTTCCATACAGTGAAATGAATAGGTCTTAAATGTATAGCCTGTTGAGTTTTCACCAATCCATACATCTGTGTAAACAACTCCTTTATCAAGACATGGACCATTTTTCTCTGTCTTAGGGATTCAAGTAAACAGTATCTTCTATCTGAAGACATACCCAGAAAAACTTAGATACAAAAAGCTTTAGTTTAGTTTTTGGTAGACATTTCTTAGTATTTTAGTATCCCCACATTGAAAACGGGCAATGAATGTGAAAGGGAAGAGATGATCAGGATATAAGGCAATGTGGAAAAGAAGGAATATCTGGGATATGATCACTATGATAATACTTATGAAACAGTTACACACCTAAATTAAAATTATTCAGAAAATATTTTAGCTAGAACCTCCAGGATTTCATTATATCTATAAAAGGTCCCTACAATTCTCTGTCTTTGAAGAAAATAGAATTTTTAAAGATGTCCTAGGAAACTGAATTTCACCAAGACTTTCCCGTTCAAATTTTATTTTAAATTTAGTGTTTCAGGTCACTACTTCAAAACAAAAAAGAACAAAGCATATTTTATACAATTTCTGCACATTAGAGGTTTGTTTACATGGCCCTGACTACTATCTGACAATCACATCGTTCAGATACTGTTGATTTCCTGGTGTAATCTAAACCTAAGCTGTACTAAATTTTCTCCTGCCACCATCTGCCACCATAATTTTTCATTGGTGACTCTGCCTTTCATGGATGACTGGGACCTTAGTTATCTGGCAGCCTGGCACCAGTACTTAGTGGATATTATATAGTATTTATTAAATTCGACTGAAATGTTCAATTTCTCACCTCGAAATAACCTGGTATACATTTACATGTCCTATTTTCTCCTTACATTAAACAGCACATGAAATTGCTGTTATTTGGCTATTTCTGATCAAAATAAAACAATTTCATCTGGTCCATATGACTCAACATAATATTTCAAAGGAACAGCCATTCTTTTTTCCAAGGCTAACCCCATTACTTTTTCTCTTGAAGATACTCTTTCTGCTGGGTGCAGTGGCTCACGCCTGTAATCCCAGCTACTCAGGAGACTGAGGTGGGAGGATCACCAGAGGCCAGGAGTTTGAGACCAGCCTGGGCAACACAGCGAGACCCTGTCTCTGCACCTGCCCTCCCGGCCAAAAAAAATTAGTCACCGTGGTGTTGCACACCTGTAGTCAGTCCTAGCTACTCAGGAGGCTGAAACAGGAGGATTGTTTGAGCCCAGGAGTTTGAAGCTGCAGTGAGCTATGACTGTGCCACTGTATTCCAGCCTGGGCAACAGAGAGAGGTCCCATCTCTTAAAAAACAAAATGAACAAAAAAATCAAAAAGATATTCTGACTCCTTCAGGATATCAATATGGCATTTGTAAGCCCCTTCCTCTCTTTAATTTCTCCCTTTCTGCCGGTCTCTTCCCCTCCATTCATAGGTTTTCCCAATTTAGGAAAGACTCGTCATGTGACAAGCTCCCTTTCTGAGCTACCACCTTTCATTCATCAAACAGTTACTGAGTATCTACTTGTCCCAGAAACTGTGCCATGTGCTTGAGATACAAAAACCTGAAAAAGATACAGCCTTTCTCTTAAGGTATCGATAATCCACATGCAAAGATTATAAAGCAGTATGACAAATGCCATGACAGAGAGAGCCACAGGATGATACAGGCACATGTAAGAGAGGCATGTAACCCTAACTAATGGGTTAGAGAAGTCTGCCTTGGCTGGGTCTTAAAGGAGTTATCAGTGAGAGAATGGGGGACAGAATGAGAAGGTTGGTCCAATCTTTTTGTTTTTCTCACCATGAAACTTCTCAAAAGAGTGGTCTACTATGTCAATGTTAACATAACCCATATTTTAAAATTAGTGTTTTTTAAAAAATTATTCATTCATATACATATGTACATGCTTGAATTTGCCCATGTCTTTTTGCAGCAGGGCAAGCTCACTTTTGATATATTTCCTAGGTAAAACTGCATTTAACTACTTATTCTTTAATCTTCTGCGATCTGATTTTCTTCTCTTCTACTCTACTAAAACTGGTTTCTCAAAATTCTAAGACCATCTAAATATAAAATCGAACAACCTTTAATCAGCTCTCTTCCCCAACTGCTCTGCAACTTTCGATACTGATCTTGACAATGTTATCACCTCCAGGTCACTGGGATCATTCCCTGCTTTCCGTTTCTTTGGTACTAATGCCAAAGAAAAATGCTAATATTTGGTACTAATCAGGTGCTAGTTTTATTTTCTTTAATTATTTTTTTTTCAGTGTAATCAGGTACTAGTTTTAGATTTATGTATGTAGTTCTAGATTTATGTATGTAGTATTTTTTAGATTGTACATCTTATGTGTTGGTCTTATTTCCCCAATTAGATTGAAAGGTTCATAAAAAGTAGGGATAAAAGTAGAGATAAAAGCGAACAAAATTATACGGCAGTTTTGAAGTAGTCCTTCTGGTACATACTGATTGGAAAACAGTGACCTTAAATGCAGTTTGTGGTTAGAAGGATTTTATTTCAACATCTGTTACAGGAATATGCAAATCCTAGTCTCAAAACAAAGCAAAGTCACAAGTTCAGAGGTGGGAGTTCTGTTTATGTCAAGAATGCAGCTACCAAGCTTTCATTGCTCCAGAGTTCTGTACAGCTTTAGTAACGCGGCAACAGAAAAGACAGCCTTGTGAACAAAAGGACACTGACCCGCTTTCCGCTGTGGCTACTCAGACCATTTATCCTTTGGCAAGAAAGGGTGTGCTGCTGCCACTGCAACGTGGTTCTATTCAGTTCTCACAAAGTTAAATGAGTGGCAATGTTGTGCAGCTGTCCAGAAGGATGAGCTGGCATTCAGAAACCAGTTTAAAATCCACGTGTCTTCCCTACACTACATTATTCCATGAGCAACTCCTCTCGACAACGAGTTTCCTTACGGAGCATCTTACTCATCACTGAATCTCCGCTGCTGAGCATTATGTTTTGACACATTATAGATACTTGAACATCTGCCTGCATAAGAGGTTGGAAGGAGCAGGGTTAAGCTCACAGACTGTGAAGACTGACTGAGTTAGAATCCCAGTTTAATCCAGTTTAAATTAAGTAAAATCGAATCATAATTTATTTGTTGTGTGAGCTTGGAGAAGTTACTGTATTGTGATTTTTTTATCTGTAAATGGGGATGATGACAGAATTTACCACATAGGGTTACCAGGAGGACTAAATAAGTTAGAACACATAAAGTAGTTATAACAAAGTCCAGTACTGAAGTAAGCACTAAATAAATGTTGGCTATTATTATCTATTATACAAATCAGCAACTAAAAACAATTATATAGGATTATAAAATATTTGCAACATAAAAGGTTAAAGAATCAGCAAAAATACACTATATGAGAAGGAATCTCATTAATTATATACATAGTAAAAATAATAAAGAATTTTAAATATTAAGAAAACATGTTGGCCAGGCACAGTGGCTCACGCCTGTAATCCTAGCTCTCTGAGAGGTTGAGGCGGGTGGATCGCTCAAGGTCAGGAGTTCCAGACCAGCCTGAACAAGAGTGAGACCCCGTCTCTACTAAAAATAGAAAGAAATTAGCTGGACAACTAAAAATATATAGAAAGAATTAGCTGGGCGTGGTGGCACCTGCCTGTAGTCCCAGCTACTGGGGAGGCTGAGGCAGAAGGATTGTTTCAGCCCAGGAGTTTGAGGTTGCTGTGAGCTAGGTGGATGCCAAGGCACTCTAGCACGGGCAAGAGAGCCAGGCTCTGTCTCAAAAAAAAAAAAAGAAAACGAAAACATGTAAACCTATGCAATGGAGATTTAAATTTCAGTAATCAAATAGGATTGCAGAATAAACAGATTATGTATGCTTTAAAAAAATTTAAATCTCATATATTTACAGTATCACTTCATGTGAATAACAAGTAAAAGTATGGAGACATCAAATTATGTTCCAATAAAAGTTCCTACACTTTTCAAAAAAGAGCCTCTTCAAATTTCTGTGAAATTCAAAAATAGCTACAAGATTAAACCATTGTAATAAATTAGGAAAGCAGGTTATATTTAAACAAAAAAACCAAACAAATCTAAACCTATATAACTAATGGAAAAAAAATCCTTGTATTATAGAAATTTAAAAACATACGTAACAGCAGAGGGACAAATATAATAAATCTCCTTTGTACTCATCGCCAAGCTTCAACAATTAACATTTTATCACTAGTGTAATATCTTTTAACAATAATGAAAAATAGAATTTTTAGCCTCATGTGAAAGACAGAAGTGGCCAAGAGAAATGTTGAGCAAATTTAAGTATCAGTTATAAGAAAACATGGCCAAGTGAAATTGGCTTATTTTACCTTTTCATCTTTATAAAAATAAATAAAAATGGAATAAAGCTTTGAGAAGAACAAACACTTACTGGATGATGAGGTCGCAAATGAAAAGTATGAGGTGATACTACGGCTACAGCAAAGAAACGAAGAAATACAAAGCTGCTCACTGCAGAATATTGAACATGAGGGTCATCTGCAGAAAAAAATGGTGAAATGTCATGCACAAAAACACTAAATTGAAAAACAAAGATGATAAAAATAAAAAATATATAAAAAAACGTAAACTAAATAGGAGAGCAATACAATTTGTCTAGTAAGAACTGAGTTGATGAAATGATAGTAATGGTTATGACTAAACTAAAAGAAAAAACTCTATGACTGAAAAAATAAAACCCAAAAGAAATAATAAAGAAAATAAAAGGCAAAGCTGCTAAGTTTTCAGAAATATTTTAATTTGAAAAATACCTCTTTCCTAATCTGCAAGAAGAAACTCCTGAAATTACAACAAAAACAAAAGCAGTATCTAGCACTACCTAGTGGTACCACTGAATCCCTTAAGACTAGGATACAAGATTGCTTTCACTTTTAGGTCGTTTCAACCTTTCCCTAAAAATCTTGATAATATCAAAGGTTACGCAATAAACATAATTAGGCAGAAATTTTTACTTTAAAAAAGCTATCAATATTCCATATAAAAATGCAGATGAACTGAACACTCCTTTTGGCTTTGATCATTCACCTACACCCTTCGTTTCAGGCTGGAGTCAATACTTCACCTAACGATCAGATGGTAGAGAAGCAGATGGTGAGGGAAAGAATCTCTGGGTTTGGTGTGAGTTTTAACTCTTTTAAGTCTTTCAATAGGGAACCACTGACAAGTCATTTAATCTGTTGCTTTTTTATAATACTTGCTTTTCACCAGCTGCCTACCTCTACCCCATTCCACCTCCATCCCCCCAGGACAGGAAGTACAACAAACGAGAGAATATAAAATATTTTATGGCAACAAAACAGTCACCACTGTAATCTACTGAGGATATGAAGACATTAATATTTAAGCCAACAAAAAGATAGTTAAGGAGATATATTTGCATTTATAAAAAAAATAGTGTATTTTCAGTCATTTATATAAACAAGAATTAAACAGCTAAAGCAGATTTAAGGCCGAGATCACTGGTTAGTGTCGAGTACGGTGATTAGCAGCATGTGCTCTGGAGTAGGCCAAGAGCAGGTTTGAGATCCTGCTGGCCATGTCGTCTTCATAAAGTTGCTCAACTTCTCTAAATTTCAGTTTAATATCCATCTAATGGGAGCAGTAACTACCTCATGTGGTGTTGTGAGGATGAAAGGGAGATAATGCAGGCTAGCACTGTGCCTGTTCACTAAGTAGTCAATGTGGTTATCATGACCTAACTATTTAAAAACATAATTCAATCAGTACTTCACCTTTCCATGTGTTAGTATCTTTGCTCTCCTTATTTTTGTTATGAAGCTTAGATTTAGTACACTTATTTGAAGTTAACTGAGTCTTTACTATAATTAGCAAAGACATCTAGATCTTAATTTATCTACATGTTAGTTAAACAACTCAGCCGCACCACTTTAATATTGGGTAAATTTAGCAACAGGCAGTTAGCTGTACACGTGTGCATGCACATGAACGCACATGTATAAGAACATGACAAAATAGCAAAATCTCTTGAGATGGTTACAGAAATAAATTTACAGTTTCGTACAGCTGGTTAAGACCGATGATTTAGTAGCTGCCTTACCTTACCAACCCCACCCCCCATTATAGGCAGATCTCAAAAGACAGCAATAGCAAGTTTATTTACTTATCAGAGATGCATTAAAATTAGCATAATTCCAAGTACTGATGGTAAGAGATAGTAACTCTGAATTTTATGAAATGCTTCTAAGCAAAACCTGGACATAGCTACTTTTTCAAAATTAAAGTATGCTAATTACTGATATATGTACCTCAAAATTCTATGCATGTTGCAATAGAAATGTTTCTAATGTCTAAAATCATTTCTGTAAAAATCTCTCACCACCAAAACCTTAGTATTCTCAAACTGCTAAATCTAGTCAATTGTGTGAAACTAAAGATTCCCATTATTTGAATGCATGCAACTGGAAGCATCTAGTATAAATGT
Source organism: Indri indri (assembly GCA_004363605.1). Classification (NCBI taxonomy): domain Eukaryota; kingdom Metazoa; phylum Chordata; class Mammalia; order Primates; family Indriidae; genus Indri; species Indri indri. The sequence goes on along the minus strand of RJWJ010013891.1, from coordinate 21,491 downwards.
TTACTTATTTCATGTTATAGTTCTACATTTTTGCCTTTCTTAAATCTAACGGTGATTTTGATTTGCTCTTTGTATAAAGTTGCCATTATATTGAAACAAAGTGGAATATATTTTTGAGATTGTAAGAAAAATCAGATTCATATGAAAAAGCTAGATTCATTTTGAAAAACTAAAGACTATATCTATAAACCTCAAACATTTCACACAAACCAAATATACAATTAATACCTATAAAAAAATCAAATTTGGAAACAGAAATGGCTTGTTTAGTAAAACAAGGCACTTACTAGGAAATCTCTGAGTAGCGATTTGCCTTAGAGAATAAAAGATATCACACATTACAGTGGGGCAGCTCATACTTGATTTTACAATTGTACTGAATAACTTGTCTACATAGTAGCGCAGATTCTCCTGCAGGATTTAAAAAGGTAAACATTAAGATTTTAACTTTCACACATCTTCGAAAGCCTTTATGAAAAAATATGTAATGAAAATAAGATTTATTAGGTAGTCAGTCACTATCTAGTATTTTCTAAAACCCTGCTTCCCTTCTCCAAACTCATTCAGTTAAAGCAGCGGTCCCCAGCCTTTTCGGCACCAGGGACTGGTTTCATGGGTGACAATTTTTCCACAGACTGGCGGGGAGGTGGGTGGGTGGGGGTAGTGGGGCAGTGATAGTTTCGGGATGATTCAAGCATATTACATTTATTGTGCAGTCAAAACTCTCTGCTAATAATAATCTGTATTTGCAGTTGCTCCCCAGTGCTAGCATTACTGCCTCAGCTCCACCTCAGATCATAAGGCATTAGATTCTCATAAGGAGTGCACAACCTAGATCTCTCACATGTGCAGTTTACAGTAGGGTCCACGCTCCTATGAGAATCTAATGCCACCGCTGATCTCACAGGAAACAGAGCTTATGAGGTGATGCGAGTGATGGGGAGTGGCTGTAAATACAGATGAAGCTTCGACAGATCGCCCCACTTACCTCCTGCTGCGAGGCCTGGTTCCTAACAGAGCAAGGACTACTACCAGTCCATGGCCTGGGGGTTGGAGACGGCAGAGTTAAAGGATAATTTACATACTGCCCTAATATAGTAAGTTAGATTTAGATAGCTAGACATAAGAGGTGAACATATGAATAAACCTCATAAGAAGCAACAGGGAATAAAATGATCCAAAGGGAAATCAAGGAAATAACTTGAATATACAAGCACAAGGACATTGTGACACTGTAATCCACTGCAATGAAAACTTGCGACCCTAACGCAATCATTGTTTTCCCAAAGGCAACTGAAAGTATTGATTGACCACGTCATTGTGCCACTCAGCCTGATCTGTTTGACCCCACAGGAATAGCCAGAATGGGGGCTGCAACTAGATACAGCCAAAATCCACTATTGTCACTAGAGCCAAAAAGAGATAATTAAGAACAAAAATAAAGTGAAACCACTGAGGAAATAACATTGTAAAATCTAGTCCCAGGAAATGCTGCTAATCATAAAGGCTTATGTAAAGAATAAATAAACAGTACTGCTTCCCTCCAGATAGCATTATTACAACGTAAGTGGGAGACAGGTACACAATTAAGACCAATTTTAATGCAATTATAAATATAATAAGAACTTACTTTATTATTTTCAACATTATCTCCTTCTTTCAATTTAATAGGATCGATTTCACAGGATTTTGAAGATTCGCATATCTGGAAAATAAATTTTTCAGTTAATACTCTTCTAAATAATTTGACAAAATGAAAATAACTATTATTTTTCTGATAGTAAGTTGATTATAAAAATTAAAACTGTAACAAAGTTTAAAATCCCCATCCAGAGATACCTTATATAATATATAAAACTTTCTTTAAAAACTATACCAAAAAGTATTTATATTCAAAACCCTAGCTAAAATAGAAATCCATAACAAAGAAATAATTATGCACATTACACGACAATGGGCCCTTCTAGTAAAAATTCATTGATATAAAAGTAAATAATTTATTTCTAAAGTGCTCAGCCTTATTTTTTTCAGTAATACATGAATGGATATATCATTCCCATCAGTAGATCATTTGATGAAAGAGTCACTATAGTAAGGCCACGAACTATCATTACTGGAGATATATTGTGTACCTCATCCAGAATGGGTTTTAATGTTACTTTCAGGTAGTGCCCTCCCACTATTTTCATCATCTCATCCAGACATCGGGTAGCCAAGGAATTTCCTCTAAAGATTGTGTTTGCATCTCTGAAATAGAAATAGAAATAGATGAAACCAAGGGTAGTAAACAAAGGCTGTGAGACTGATAATATGAGATATTTGACTTTGGTCATATATATGATTTTAGTAATTTTTACCATCTATTTAAAAGCTTGCTGCCATTAGGTTTTTCAAACTTACCAAAAGTATGTGAAAATCAGTTTAAGAAAGAATAAAATCACATTTATGAACCAAAAAGGTGGAGTATATGTGTACATATATGTGTGTATATAAAACAAGTGTTAGAATACAATGGGAATAGGAAGTCACTATATTGCTTTTTAGAATGTCATACATGAGCATATAAGAGTGATACATAATCAATAGAAAAAAAAAAACTTCTGCTATGGTGTTTTGTGATACGTGAATCATTACACTAAGAAGCAGATTAGTAACAAAGGAAATTTCATTACTGAGTAAAAAAAATCCTTCATTAATTGTTATCCTTATGGTTGGTGAATACATTTTGATAACTTAAAGAACTGCCTTTTGTTACTTGCCTTTTGTTTCAGCCTACTGTATGGTAAGGATGGTCAATACAGAAGAACTCAGACTATAAAAATGATTTGTCAAACTAAGGTACAATTTCGATAATATGAAATTAATACTTAATAAAATATAACTCTTACTGTGTATCCTTCAAGTCTAATTCTGCCACAGCAGTGGCAAAAGGAACAAGTTTATCATGGTGCAGCAGCAATCGTACAAGAGGCAAAACAGCATCATTTTTATCTCGACATATTTCACCCAAAATATAAGCAGCTGAGGCAGATATTGGCTAGAATGTAGAAAAGTAGAAAACAAGCACAAAATCAAGGACACATGATTAAATGTTTAATCACTAATCTGTAATTAAAATATGTTCATGAACTAAAACTGGTATATATAATATTTAATTTTTAAAATTTTTATCAGCGCTATTTGGAGCACACACTGGAATCACAGTAAATAACACACACACAAACACACATATTTACTGTTTTAATAAGACTTGATACTCTAAATCTTTTCCTCATCATCTGCAGAGTTATTTTAGCCTTTTCATATGAAATCATATCGTTAAGCTTTTCGACATACCTGAACGTCTGGTGATTTTAGCAGCAAAGTTTTCAAAGGACCATAGTACTCTGATGGAAGCACATAGTCTTCTGTATAACATATATTTAATCGAAGAGACCCGAGGTCATCAGTTTTAGATGACTTGTTGCCATTGTCTCTGGGTTGCAGCAAGTACCTAAAGTAAAAACACAATCAATTCCATGAAATGGTAATGAGCATCCAAGCCAGTGAGGTAAGTAAACAGCTAAGCTATAATAAAAACTAAACCAAAAATGTCAACTTAGTATTTATGGTTAGGGCACTTCATAAGTAACAGGTTTCTAATCTTCAGAAGCTTAATATTATTTATATATTGGACTAGAAAGCTGTAAACAGATTTTTTTATTCAGGAAACAAAAAGTACAGATAATACAAAAATTAAGATCTCAAAGGGGTTGAATAAAAGTTTGATTAGCTTGCAAGTTTAGAAAAAAATAACAAAAGATACATTTAAAATCCTGTGTATTATCAAAAATAATTTTTTACAAACTAAATTTAAGAAAGAAACATTTATTGAAATAGATAAGACATACTAGAAGGCATAAGTGACCTTGTTTTAAATAAGTTCTGGATGTAAAAATTTGAACGTAAGTCTGTAGTACCAAAACCAGAAATCAAACAGTTTTTCAAACACATTTTTTATCATGGAAATTTAAAAATACATACAAAAGTAAAGAGAATAGTAGGCCCATGTACCCATTACCTAGCTTTAACAAGTATCAACTCAAGACTAAGCTTATTTTAGCCATATCTTCACCCATTCTCCTGTCCCACTCCTGTATTACTTTAAAGCAATTTTCAGGTATCTTATAATTTCATATATCATTAAAAAAAATCATTATTACTCAATATGCAAATTCTCCCCGACTTATAAATGGTTTTCAACATTTTGCTCAAATCCAAATAAGGTCCATAGACTATAATTGGTCAACAGCTTTCTTTCTCAAGTCTCTCCTAATTTATAGATTCTCCCCAAACTCCCAAAAAATCAGGTAGTTTGTCCTGATCCACAGTTGTGACTGTGTTAACTCTATTGCTATCTACCTTCAGAATGTCATTTATCATATTCCTTTGCCCTCTCTGTATTTCCTATACATTGGTAGTTTGATCTAGAGGCTTGGTTAGATTCAGATTTGATGTTCCGGCAAGAGCACTGAATTGATAGTGTTGTATAGTTCCACCAAGAGGCACAAAAGTCTGTTTCTCTTTTTGCAACATTAGCAGCCACTGATGATCACCGCCTAGAGCCATTAATCATCAAAATGATAATTTTATAATTCTTTCATTCCTCCTTCATTTATTAGCTGACATGCTTTTTATAAAGGAAAGCATCAGAAGTTTTGATACTTAATTTTTATCACTTATGGCCTCCTCTAATAGACTAAATTTGTTTAAAAATCGAAGAGAGAGTTTAATAAAATATTTATTAGCTTGGAGAAAGAAAAGATAAAGACAGAAAAGAGAACCAGAGAATTAACCAAGCAAAATTTAAAGGATGAAGGGACGGATAACAGAGGAGAAGAAATTCTATGGAAATTATGTCACTACCCCCCAAAAGAGGAATTCTGTCTTGGAAGACCAACCTTCACAATGTCTATTCTCTGATTTGAGAAAGAGTGATTTAAAGATATGGCCAATGAGATCATAGGAAACAAGTCTGTTTGATTCAGAAGTACCTCTAAGGGAAGTTTAGCTTGCTGATCACCAAGCTTCCTGACAAGGGCATTACTTTGGTCAATGTCCCACAATCCAGGGTATGTTCTGCAGCCTTGCAAATTCAGGCACCTAGTTTTTAATCAGCACATTTAAAAGTGAACCTGAATTATAGTGATAGCACAGAGCCTGATACACTTAAAGCAGAAGGCTAAATACTAAATTTATGAAAAAAAAAATACAAGTAGTTAAGTGGCACAGGTACCTACATTTTTTTGACAGCCAATGCATTTTATTATGGACATGCTCATTCACAACAGTAGAGAGAAGAATGATGACGATAATAATAATGAACACTCTCACCACCAACTCCACGTACTCATCGCTTTGCTGCAACAATTGTCATCGTTTATGATAGCGTTTTCTTCTGTATCCCTTACTTTGTTGTTGCTTTGTTTTCCCAATAGAGACAGGGTCTTGCTCTGTAGCCCAGGCTGGAGTGCAGTGGTATAATCATGGCTCACTACAGCCTTGAACTCCTGGGCTCAAGGTATTTTCCTGCTTCAGCCTCCTGAAGAGCTGGGACTACAGGCATGAACCACCATACCTAGTTTTGTTTATTTTTTGTAGAGATGGGGTCTCACTATGTTGCCCGGGCTGGTTTCAAACTCTTGGCCTCAAGCAATCCTCCCACCTCAGCCTCCCAAAGTGCTGGGATTACAAGGTGTGAGTCGCCATGCCTGGCCCTTTTAAGTAATATTTTATAAGCAAGGGACACTCCAATCTTTGCCAACAGCCTAAAACAGAAATTGTTTTTGAGTTTTAAACATACTCAAAAATATACCAAAGTACAAATTAGAGTCAGACAGTTTGGCTCAAACCCCAGCTGCGTGAAGTTGGGCAAGTCACTCTATTTCTCTGTGCTTGTTTTCCTCATCTGTTAATGAAGGGGTATCTTACTCATTTAATCCCCACAACAACCCTAAAGAGGTTATATAAGTAAAGCACTTAGAATAGTACCTGGCACACAGTAAACATTATGTAAATGTCATTTATATAAATAAAACATCTATATATACAGTATATAACTGTTACCACCTAAATATATGAGTAATAATTATAGTTATCTGTATAACTATATAAATGTGATTATTATTTTAAAATATTATTACAAAGTCTCAATTTAATAAGCCACCTGAAGGATCCCTGTGAACTAAGCAATCCTCTGTATGAATCAGAGATAAAAAGAAAAGCCTCAAGATTTGTTAAATAGTTGAGGAATATCTAGCATACCTAAGGTCTAGGTAAGCAAGAAAACCCCCAAAACTCGAATATACTTCCTTCAGTTTTTGAATGAAGTATTTCAGTTTGAAAGGATAAGAAACAGAAAATAAAGGAAATTATTAACTGAAAGTGGCATTAAGTTGCTCTCACATTTTTTTCATTTAATAATACAATTAGACAAGCATAAGAGCAGTCCTTATGCTCTCAAAGAGTTAGCAATTTTGACAGCCCCTTAACAGAAAAAAATTAGCATTTGGAAAATTTTACCCCTAAACTACAACTATTTGTACATAATGATCCATAAGCTAGAAAATAATTGTTTTTCAATTATGAGAAAATAATTGAAACAGACAGCTCTACTAATACCTGAATGTTATTTCTGGTTCCTTATCAATGGATTTTTTTTTTTTTTACTAAAGATAGGAGACTTATTACATTTTAAAAATTCACATAGTAAAGAGATATGTCAAAAATGAGTGACAAAAAAAAAAAAGAGAGAGAAAACGTTTTGAGACAAAAGGTGTCAAAATTAGTGAACTAGAAAACCAAATCCTCTTAAGTAAAATATTAATTTAGTTTTAAATCAAGTATAAAGTGTTTACGTTGAAAAAAGCCGTTTATTTACTATTTGAATCTCACTTTCAAAAGTAAAAATTACAATATGAAAAGATATTTACATAACATCTATTTTCTTTTCTTAATGTTTATTTTTACATTTTGGATCATTTGGGGAAAATTAGTGTAACAATTTGTACAATTACACAAAGGTAAAACACATTAAGTTCTTTGACACTCAGGTTAAATGGTGAAATGAAATTGAACTAGATTATCCCTAAGGTTCTTTTTATGTACAGCATTTCAAACAATGGAATACTATGCAAAAAAAAAAAGGGTGCAGAAATTCTGTATGTACTGATGTGGAATAACGGTGAGGACAGTGGCAATAATCGTAACAATGATAGCATAAGTTACACCAACTAACGGTACTTGCAGCTTATTTTATATTAACTCATTTCATCCTCTATCAACTCTAGGAGGCAGGGGACTACGTGTATTATCCCCATTTTATAGCTAAAGAAAGCAAAAGCAAACAGGTTGAGTAACATGTCCAAGGTCACACAGGTAGTTAATGTCAGAGAAAGGATTTGAACAAAGGCAGTAATTAACTATTAATACTATCAAGAGTCAACGAATATTTATGAAGTTCTACTATATTAAATGAAAAAAGCAAGGCATAGAACATGACACAGTATGTGTCCACTTGTGTAAAGAAGGGGAAAAAAGTTTTATATGTATTTTCCTGTATGTACATAAAATATTTTCAGAAACTCAAAATCAGTGGCTGCTTTAGAAGAGAGAAACTGAATAGCTGGGGGTCAGAGGCAGGAGACAGATTTTTACCTTTGACCCATGGAGTCAATATACCCATAGGAGTATATTATAAAATTCCATTTTTTTTTTTTTTTTTTTTAAGACAGAGTCTCACTCTTTTGCCCAGGCTAGAGTGAGTGCCGTGGCGTCAGCCTAACTCACAGCAACCTCAAACTCCTGGGCTCAAGTGATCCTTCTGCCTCAGCCTCCCGAATAGCTGGGACTACAGGCATGCACCACCATGCCAGCTAATTTTTTCTATATTATTTTTTTAGTTGTCCGATTAATTTCTTTCTAATTTTAGTAGAGGCGGGGTATCGCTCTTGCTCAGGCTGGTCTCGAACTCCTGAGCTCAAACAATCCGCCCGCCTCCGCCTCCCAGAATGCTAGGATTACAGGCATGAGCCACCGCGCCTGGCCAAAATTCCATTATCTACATAGGTTAAAGCACAAATTAGCTAATATCAACACTAACAAGGTAATCCTAACATTTGAGAGAAGTATCAGGAAAACACACATCACTACTAAAGAACTAAATAGCTAAGAATGGAATGGGAAGGTGACTGAATCATCATGCTATAATTTGAGAATACAATTAAATTGGAACCATCAGAAGTAAGTTTTCAGAAGACTATAATAGATAAATACTAAGGGAAGTTATGCAAAAAAGGAAGGCAAACTGACATTTTTCAAACCAAATTACTTTTTCCTAATATCAAGACTAGAAAGAATATGCCTAAAACCCTGAGGGTAAATAAATCTTTTCCTGAGTTTTAATGTAGTTACCATCAATACCACAAGGGGATGCTACAGCTCTACAATTGAGGAAGGAGGCTGAGAGTTTTTCTTCCACTCTGAAAGGAAATGGCATTCACATTTTTATATTTCCTTACATCTATGGAAGTATAAATGAATTAGCAGATGTTTATGTCTTGCTGTATAAATTTTAGCACTTTGGGCAGGTTACTTAAAAATATCTATACTATCTGATCAAAAAAAAACCAAAAAACAACCCTATAGGAATAAAATTAATTTGTTCTGAATGAAACATTCTGTTTGCTAATGCTCTTACATCCTGCCAAGGTATCTGCACAAAGTTGTGCCAAATTTGGAAAACATGTCTGGAGATAGTCTTACTTAAATACAAACATCCACAGTTCCTCCCAGAGCTCCTGAAAAGCATTATCAACTGAATATTAGCCCTGACAGGCACACTAACTCATTTTTCCCTTCTGTACTGAGTAGTATAGCATACAATTTTAAAAACCTGACAAACTGAGTTTAGAAACTTTCATTTTAAAATGTATGCTATTTTATGGAAGATAGAAGACATGGTGTAGGGGGAAGATGATGGGCCCAAAACATTCATCAATTTTTCACAGTGAAGTTTAATTTTCTTCTACTCCATGGATGCATTTTAGAAATTATAACATACAAAATGCCATCATAAAGACTAATGAATCTCAGATATGCATTAGGGAGTAGTAAAAATAAAACAAAAATTTTTGAGAATCTAAAAATCAGTCTACAAGGGATAACTGCTTAAGGATGAAAGAGTTTAAAATGAAGATATCTGATGGCCAATCAGGAGAGGCAGGCTCTTTTAAGGACAAATAAGACTGATGCCTATAAAAAAACATCTACACACTCCTCTTCTAGGCAGTAGAAATTCAGTTCTAAAAAGTGGTCCTTAAAAGGCAAATGACAAAGGCATGTGTTCCTCAGTTGAAAGCCATGTCTAGCTTGAAAGACGCTGGGCAACCTACTGGATGGGACAGGATACTCATCCTTTTAAGTGATATGAAGACAGAAAAAAACAATAGTTTCACATCAATTCTGGTAGGGAAATTAGCATCCATTTAATGTCTGAACACTAAGCTTAATCTCACAACATTTTAATATCACTATTAGGGTCATGAAAAGGTAAAATAATACTGTAGCCATTATTGAACCCCTAGAGCTCCTGAGAGGTGTTATCGGCTGAATCAGCTCAACAATATCAAGACCCTAGACATTCAGAAAGTAACATTGGATCATCCACAGGACATTTCAATGGGGTGTGGTGAAGGAAAATCACTGGTTAGTTCCCATAAACAACTGAGTACCCGAATAAAAAACTCTTTGCTTTCAAATATCTGTAGCTACCATGACCACTAATAAAGTTTCTGAATTGCACAAGTTGATTTGTGACCAAGCATCTTCTTACATGGGCAACTCTCATATAATGTTTTAAATGTTTTCCATTTCTCCTTAGAATTAAGACTTTGTTTTTGAACAGAAAAATATTCCTTGACAATTCAGTTCTTATATCTCAGTACCACAGGTCAAGTCATAAAACTATCAATGATCTTGTATTTCTGCAACAATAAATTAATGATCACATCAATATTAATGACATTTGGCTTATTCCATGGCAAATTTAAAATATGTTCATAGTAAGAATATATTTGCATATACACTGCATTAAAGAGGATTAAACTATGGAGTTCACTAGAATGCTTATCTTCTTACCAGGCTTGATGAGAGGAATCATTTCTTAACACATTCACAGGAACCTTAATCTCACCTAGGAAAACATCTTGGACCAGGTTTCCATTGTTCCACAAGTCGATCCTGAAAATTGAAAACTGGCTTTACTTTTTGCAAACAATGTTTACGAGAACACACCACTAAACAGTTTCAAATTACTTTGATTTGTATTATGGCATTAATTTTACATGCTTAAAAGAAAGAGATGTTAGCAATGTCATATATTTCACTATCCAGACAAGGAAAGTAAACTACTACAGTAGCTTTTATTGCAAAGGACAGAAAGTAATTTTAAGTAGTCTAAAAGAAGGTACTTAAGTTTCCTAGTTTGAAAGTCTAGGCTTTTGTTAGCCTATAGCAATAAGGACTAGAGTTACTTTGTTGAATTTGAGAAAAGAAACCAATACAAGACTACAGTTTTTCTCTTGATTACAACCAATCAACATGTAAAGATAGGTGATTTTAAAAAAATACATTACCTGATCACACCAAACACATGATTAATATACCATTTAGATGAACACACTGTTAACACCACACCTACACATGCACTTATAAAATTTTCTCTTCCCAAACAGCATAGATATTTAAGACCTAGGAAATAGCACAAACTTCAAACACATGCACCTGTTGTATTATCTGCTTACCTCACTGAAATTTCTGTTAGACAGCAGATGTGTTAAGAAGAATAAAAAAATTATTTCTAAATTGGCTGAGATATAATTTCTTTTCCATTCATTATATTATGATCCAGAAATTTAATGAACAATTAAATTTGGGAAAAAATAAAAATAGAGCAATATAGGTAAAAATTAGGTCATCTTTGTTTATAAAATAAGTATATCTGGACTATTTCTGCAAAGAAATCAGATTTTGAAAAGACAATTTTGATTTAAATTAGATGCATGTTCCTCTAAGTTCTATTAACCAACTTGCTATAGAGAATTCTATTACAGTTGGTTCACCCACCTTTTTCAGTTAAATTTAGGATTTTCTTTTGGCACAGAAAGAAATCAGTTCTGCAAAACCTCAAGGCACATACCTAATTTCTAGCTTTTCAATGTCCTCCTCTTCTACCTGGAACTGGGACTTTCTGGTGTAACTACTGGATCTGGTTACCTGTAAATGAAATATTTTAGTAAAAAAAAATTTTTTAAGTATCTTTTTTCTACTAGAACTTAAAAATGATCATCCTCAAAATATGTGATTGTAGATATAACCAGAGAAAAATGCCTAAGTTTTACCCAAAACTTGAATATAAAAACAATTATGGAAGTAGCTGGCAGGTAAGAATAAGGGTATAAAAAAAAAATCCAAAGAATCTTTGCCTCCATGCTGTTCCTGTCAACTCAATATATAGCAACATTAGGTTCTCTGGCTGATAGGTAGTCAGCTGGTGACTCAAAGGGTGAGAACATCCTATTTCAATGAAGCTGCATTTGCTCAGAACTGTTTAAAGACTTCCCCACATTTCTCAAGATACCAATCCTACCTGTACTTCCTTTTCACATCTTTGCTAAAAATATCAAGGCCATTGGCAGGAACTTCCTCAATGACTATCCACCGTGATGAGTTTTCTCATCCTTTTCTCAACTAGAGGATCAGACGATTCTCCTCTTTTCTAAGGCTACCCCACCCAAAGTATGCAATAAGCATACAGCAAGCATTATTCAATCTATTTTAAATTATAGCTTTCTTTACCAGCTTGTTCACCTCACTCAAGTCTAAGCAAAATTCTCACCTTAAGTTATGGTCTTTTTATTTCTTTCCTTTCTTAGACAAATATCTTAAAACTGCAATCCATTCTTAAAGCCTGTACTTCCTCACTACAGTAACTCCTTATAATCTGACTTCCTCACAGATCGCCCTCCTAAAATCTCTTTCTTCATCGCCAAATCTGATGATCAATGAACAGTTCTCACCTTCCTTGACCTCTCTACCTGATGTACTGATCACACAACTACACTTTCTTTCCCAAAAACACTTTTTCTTTCAGTTTACCTAGGAACTATCCTGGCAACCTTCTGCTGCTTTGTTTTTTCCTCAGAATTTATAAACATGGGTATTCTCCAAGGTTTTATGTTTCGTTTTGCTCTAAAAACAACTTGGAGCTGCACAGTGCTATATGGTTTACAAAGTGCTTTCACATCCATTATCTCCTTTGCTCATCGGAACACTGTTCTGAGGGGGGAAGGGCTAGATTTATTATCCTCATCTTGAAAATGAGGAAGCTAAAGGATAGAAATTAAGTGACATATTTGAAGTTGAATACTTACTAAGTGACAGAACTGATTTTCTTCACTTTCTTCTTTATTGTATGCCTCTACACCCTTGGCTTTCTTGACTCTTCATAAACAAATCTTGAGTCTTAATCTATAACAATTATCATCCATCTTAAATTTTACTTATGAACTCCTTATTGGAGGATTTTATATGTTAGACCTCAGCATTATGCTACAAAACTAAAACACTTAAATGTTTCTTTCTCCTAACTTTTCTATTTTTCCAGATTTCAAACCATGCGGACAACATTCAACTCCTTCCTTTCTCTCTGCTTCTATAACCAATTTGCTATCTTACCTTTTGGAGTATCTTTCTCATCTGCCCCTTCCTCTCCATTTCTGTATTACTCTCTTGAAACAGATGCCCCGCCTCCTTTTTTTTTTTTTTTTACACAAAAACTACAACAGTCTACTGATCTTTATTCTCTCTTCCTAAGCCACCTGGTCACAGATCATAGTTAATTCTTTCCAAAACACTGCTTTACCATTATAACTTCCAAGCTCAAAATCACTCAATTCATTTAAGCACCCCTGGCAGGTACTCAAGGACTTTCATCAGCTGCTCCTACTTTATCTTTCTGATCATAGTTCCCATTATTTCCTTACACAAACCCAGTTAAATCATTACTTGTTCTCTGGACGTAACTTTCTGCTTTTCTGTTTCTGCGCCTCTGCTCAAAATGTTCCTTGTCTCTACTCCATTTCCTTTTACTTAAGAAAATCCATCCTTTCTTCAAGATTTTCCTGACCACTTCAGCTGGAGCAGAGCTCATCTGACCTCCCCAATATATACTGCATTTTACTGCTACATACATGCATACTTGTGTGCTTTGTGTCTCTTGCTTTAGCTAGAGAACAGAGATTGAACATTATCTATCTATATAACCAACTCAACAAAGGGCCCTCTGAATGAATGTTTCAAGGCCTAACAGGCATTCTTGGTACAGCAAGCAGGTCAGGCCTTGACTTTCAAAGACCCATCTGCTTACTGTAAGGACCCATGAAGCATAGTAGATTCTACACTATTTGATGTTTAAAGTATGTGGACTAATGGAGAGTGTGAATAGCCCTTTAAGTTGCTGTCTTCTTTGTTGTCCCCAGGTTAGATGTAATAATACATCTGCACCAAGTCCTTAGCCAGGAAATGGAAAGTCTCACATTGGTATATTTTCTTTCGTTTTTTTCTCCCTTGCTTCCCTCCCCACAGTTCACATACTTTACTTCTGGCATTTTCTTTAGCCTGTGTTGCTTTATTAAAGTACAGTAATCGGGCATGACTAGAGGTAACTTCACTTTCTCCACTTCGAAATACCAAGAAAAACACACAAGTAGAAGAAAAAGTGCAAACTGTAACTCCTTTTTTCAAACCTTCCCTACATGTTATTATAATATCAACTGCAACTTGTTCCACTATTAGAACACAATATTTGGCCGGGCGTGGTGGCTCTTGCTTATAATCCTAGCACTCTGGGAGGCTGAGGTGGGCGGATTTCTTGAGCTCAGGTGCTTGAGACCAGCCTGAGCAAGAGCGAGACCCCATCTCTACTAAAAATAGAAAGAAATTGGCCAAACAACTAAAAATAGAAAAAAATTAGCTGGGCATGGTGGCGCGTGCCTGTAGTCCCAGCTACCTGGGAGGCTGAGGCAGGAGGATCACTTGAGCCCAGGAGTCTGAGGTTGCTGTGAGCTAGGCTGACGCCACAGCACTCTAGCCCAGGCAAGAGAGTGAGACTGTCTCGAAAAAAAAAAAGAACCACAATATTTTACGAGAGTTTGATTTTTATTTTTTTCTGTAGTTTTCAGATAATATGAAGAAGGTTTTCTTCCCTTTCTTTCTTGTTTTTTTGAGACAGGGTCTAACTCTGTCACCTGGGCTGGAGTTCAGTGGTGTCATCACAGCTCATTGCAACCTCAAACTCCTGGGTTCAAGCCATCCTTCCGCCTCAGCCTCCTCAGCAGCTGGGACTACAGCCGTGCACCACCATGCCTGGCTAATTTTTTAAATTTTTTGTAGAGACAGGGTCTATGTTGCCTGGGCTGGTTGAAAAAGGATTTCTTTAACATATGCTCCAGAAGTAAAGAACTCCAAAGAACTGTATTTGAGACAACTTCAAGGCAGCTGAAGATCTCTATGAAAATAAGCATGTGTCCATAGAGTAAATCAGGCTAAAAAAAAAACTTTAATAAGGCTCTAATCATATAATGTTTTATAGTCTCAAAGGATTCTCACATGCTTTGGGCATTAGAAAAACTCTCTGAGTCAGGCAGGGCTGCTGTTTTCCTTTATATTAATAATACTATCATTTCACAAAATAAGAAACTTGAGTCTCATTAAATGAGTCTCAAAGTCAACTAGGACTGGAACTCAGATCTACTGAATGACAATCATACTTACTTCACTAGCGGTTTGCAAATGGTACGCTGTGGGAATCCTGTGGGTACTGCCTCTCAGGTTGCGGGCTAGACAGGGTGGGGGAGGTTGTGGAGTAGGGTGCGATAGGACGACTGGGGACTGGGAGTGGCCCTAGCCTTTCCCACTCCCAAGTCAGAGCTCTGCTTTTATTCATTTTATATTCTGGGCCTCCATTGCATTACACCATGGTTCTAATGCTTTCAGGAGAGAAACGCTTAATTATGTTAGTTGATAAAATGATTTCTATGGCTATGGTTTGAAAAAAGAAATCAACTAGCATTCAATATTAAATATTTAATGTTAACATTTACATAAAACAAAAAATTACCTCAAAATAAAAGATTTCATTAAACTGCGGATTGCTTGTTTTCTTCTTTACTTTTGTCTTCTTTTGGTCATTCCTGTTCCAATGTGGTAGAGTTTTACCTTGTAGAACTTAACAGTACACAATTATAAAACATGCTATTTCCAACCAGGGAGCCTGACCTCTGTTTAAAAGTTAAGGTGACTCAGGGAAGACCGTAGTTCTAAATATTACTTAGGGGAAAAATTAATGTGTCCCTACAAACACAAATCAAAGAATATACAAGCTTGGTATATCCTATATATGCCAAGATTATATTATTCTATGGCTGTACTAGACTGCCAAGCTTTTTAGGGGTTTTCAGAACACATTTATATAAGCAATTCAGAATAAATGGTGAGAAGGGAGACAACGAGATTTAGAGTACCTTTATCTATGTTGAAAAATACCCAAGGAATATGAAAAATATTCTTAACTTAGTTTACTTCTTAGGCTTCAGCTAAGATAATGACTTTTTTTTTTTTTAAAGAAAAACCATTTTATTTTGAAATAATTATACAGTCAGAGGAGATTACAAAGAAATATACAGGAAAATACCATGGCTTTACTCAGTTTCCCCCAACGTTAACATCTTACACAACTGTGGTACAATAGCAAAACCAACAGTGACTTTTTCCCCCCAAGACAAGAAATAAGTGGCGTAAAACACAAATTCATATGCCAAATAGTTTCTAACTGTATGTTACTAAACAATTACACTAAAGAATTTGTCAGGTACAGATTAAAAAAAAAACAAACAAACAAAAATAGCTCTACTAGGTTGAACATTTTAATATGCAAAAATAAATCCCTCTGATAACATTTAATGTTATAAGATTGAGTATATGCTTTTAAATTTAAAACCGCCTGTAATAATAATAGCATACCATTATTTGAGCACCCGGTAAGTACCAGGCATGGTAGTAGGCACACATATAAATATATTTTTCAAAGTGATATATTAGTAATTTTCTAAAAAATAAGAATAACTTGAGATCTTGGGGTTGAGAAGGGGTGTGTGTCTGTGTGTTGTGTGTTTGTGTGTGTGTGTTGAGAATATTGTGTTTTTTGTGTCTTGATTATAAACATTCAATTTGTAGACATAGTTCAGACTAAGTTCCTTAAAGAAACCACAATGAAGTTATATAATACAAAATATTGTAAGTGCTATAGGTTTTTTCATAAATTATGAAATCATTAAATCAATGATATGGCACACTTCCCCATGCTCTAGTACTTCAGCAGTTTGTCTATAGCTTAGAATTCTCTTTGCAGAGGACAGATCTCATGAGGAGAAAGGCAATTTTCATTCCTGAGCTGCTTTCCAGATAAAAATATGAAAATTACCTTGTTTTTCTGAGAAGGCATTTATTAAAACAGGATTTTACCTGCATAAAATTTGGACATGTGAAAGTAGGAATGCTGATGAACGAAGAAGGCCAAGTTTATGTTTAAAGTACTACATTAATAGTATAAAACTGAAGTTGTTCCCCACAGCCTAAGAGTCTGGCAGATTTGAAATGGCACCCATTTTCTTTCTGTAAAAAGAGGACTTGGTTGTTTACAAGCATACAACTCATGAAGATTTTTCTTTCAAAGCATTCATTACTTTGTGTCATAAATAACTATTTAGCATTTGCTTTCAGAAGCTTAAATTTCAAATTTTAAATCAAACTTTAAAACTTAAAAACCTAATAATAATTGAATAAACATTACCTAGAAGGGCCCACTAGAGAAACTGTTGCATAAGGGTCACAGCTTTGTCCATTTATGAGAGGCAACCCATGGCATGCCTTGATGCTAAAGTAGAACAAAAGAGATTTAACATGTTAGAGTCACATCAAACAATATAAAACATTATCTTTAAATACCAATTAATATATTTAAAAGGTTCAAAATTATTTTCTGCATGTCTGCAGTTGTTTGGTTATATATCACGTACCCAAAATATAGGTATATATGCATTTATTTATTTATGCTATATCTTCAAAATAGGACTAAACAGGAATATCACAAGCAGTCCTGAGACTAGCAAATATAGGTTGAGTATACCGAATCTGAAGATCTGAAATCTGAAATCCAAAAACCTCCAAAATCCAAAACTTTTTAGGATGCTCAAGGGAAAAGGTCATTGAAGCATTTTGGATTTGGGGTTTTTGGATTTGAGATGCCTAACCAGTAATAATATATAATGCAAATATTCCAAATTCCAAAATAATCAGAAATATGAAACACTTCTGGTCCCAAGCATTTCAGATAAGAGATACTCAACCTGTAATATTTAACACACTTCTCCAGCTAAATACCCAACAAGGTACATTCTGTGGTTTGATAATACATCAAAACTGCTGTGGCTTCTACAGAGGAAAAGAGAGCAGTGCAAACCTTAAATGAGAAAGCCAGCTCTATGGCGTCATATCCTCTGCTAAAGAATGAATGACAAGCAAGGAAACAACTGCGGTTTCCACTTAAAAATCTGATTCATAAATATAGGGCAGGACTCACATAATTGTTAGTAACAGATCCTGCACGGTTCTGTAGAAAAATGTTTTAGACTATAAAAATCAAGGTCATCTAATCCACTCCACAGATTATATAGTTATTGGTATTTACAGAGAACACAGAATCTGACTTACTGTTATCTGTTCTTCAAATTTTCTCATTAAATCTTACTGTCTTCTAATTTAATGTCTAAGGGTCTGCATTTCCTAATGCCTAAGAGAAACCCATGAGTGTCACTGAAAAGCATTCTTTGCTGAAAGGTACAGGTTGTTGAGCAACACCCTATTTCTTTCCATAACCCACAGATCACATATGTGGCTGAAGTACAAATGGTGTACTTCCGAGTAAAGAGAGAAAAGATAGTATGACTCGTTTCTATTAAACTGAGAATCAAAATTCATATGAAAAATTTTTTTTAAACTAACCAAAGAAAGCATAGGCCAAGATAATAATTCTGGTTTTTAATATTAAGCTCAGGTACAGTCAAATTTTCCCACCATACACACTATTTGAAAGTTACATTTCTCAGCTAAACCTCAAAATGACACCCGATTTTTATACAGCATTTGCAATTTACTGCGTACTTTCATAAAATGCACCTAATTCTCACAACTGCCTTTGAGAAGAGTATTATCATGACATTTTAAAGAAGAAAGTAAGGCTCAAGGAGGTTATGTGAAAAAGTAACAATGTAAGGCTCAAAGAGGTAAGGCAACTTGCAAGAAGCAGGCCTTGAAACAACTTCTACTTTCTTAACTCTGTTGCTAAAGTCTAGTGCCCTTCTACATTCCCACTGTGCCTAAAAATATTGTTATTACTCTCCTTGCAACACCAAATTGACCTCATATACATATTAATTATGAGAAATTTTAATTATAGAAATCCAATTTACTATAATTTTATGAGTTATAAATGAGAAAAATGCAATACAGTATAAAAAGGCTTACGAAAACACCCACAAACCAAAACAATGATGCCCATAAACCAAAAGTATAAGTGTACAAAAATCATCAGAAATATTCTTTAATTTTTAAGCATAAGATGGTTAAAAATTGGGTTTTCTGCCGAACTTAAGTAGGTTTTCCATGCTTTCTGCTTTTTCTTCTCCCTCAGGGCTACCAATGATTCTTATATCAGCTTGTTTTACATAGTCCCATATTTTTCTCAGTGATTGTTCATTCTTCTTTATTCTTTTTTCTATATTTTTGACTGACTGGGTTAATTTGAAAGCCTTGTCTTCAAGCTCTGAAATTCTTTCTTCTGCTTGGTCTAGTCTGCTGTTAAGACTTTCTGCTATATTTTGAAATTCCCTAAATGACTCTTATTTCTTTAAGTTCTATCTTTTCTTATGTTATTTATCTCTTTAGAGAATTTTTCATTCATGTCCTGAATTATTTTTTTGGTTTCTTTGTGTTGGTTTTCAACTTCTTTAGCAATCTCATTCAACTTATTTGACATCTGATACTTCAAGAATTTCCTTTAGGTTGGGGACCATTGTTGGAGACCTAATGTGATCCTCTGAGGGTGTTGCAAGAGCTGTTTGCATTGCCGAAGTTCTTATGCTGGTTCCTTCTTCTCTGAAACCTCTTCTCTCAGCTCAAAACAGGTAAGTTTGCAGTATACCTGTTCTTCTCTGCTGGAACTCTCTTACTTAGTGAAAAGAAGTCCCTGGATGGTGCATGGGTGTCCTACTTTGGAAGACTGACCTGGCACGAGAGGGGCAGATGCCCTGAGAGCCCGTAATGTAGCTTTTCTCCTATGTTGTCCCGTTCCCCTGTGGTTGTCGCAGTCCAAACAGGTGCCAGGGGATATTCATGCAGTCATAGCCACTCATGTGGGGCAGGGCCACAGTGGCTGGGTGGCTCACAGCTGGTGGGGCCAGGGAGGCGCGCAGCACACTGCAGGAGAGTTGCGGCAGCTGGGGCTTTTTCTCTGCCCAGGACTGGTGGTGGCAGCTGCTAGAGGCCATGTGTACCTGCTCTGCTCGGAACCCCCACTACCAGGGGTGGGGAGGGCATACAGCACCCAGTCTCAAGACACGTGAGAGTGCCTGCCCTGCCTGCTCCCTTTCCAGCCCAGCAGGAGCAATGGGGAAGCAACTACAGTGGAGCTGACCCCTGTGTAGACTGGGCACTCTGGGGCTAAGAGCTTAGAATAGCTTCAATGGAAGCGACTTAGAATTGGAAGCCAGTGGGACCCTGCTGTGCCTGCTTTCTGGTGCAATAGTGGTCTCTGAGCAGCTCCCTGATCAGTCTGGAGGCCGGCTGTGATGGTGGTGGTGGGGTCCTTGCAGCTTGGGTTACAGTATCTGCAGGGGTAGCATGGAGCCCCGGAGTCCTATCCTCTGACCCTTTTCCTCATGTGTAGGTACCTTCCCCAGGTACCTTCCAATCCTGCTAAGTAGTTCACCCAGCTTCCCTCTCCTTCACTTTGTGTGTCTCCAGTTGCTTCTCTGATGATTGACAATGCTCTAAGACGATCCATATGTAGGTGAGTATCTATTTGCAACTTCTGATCCTCTCCTTGAGAGCAGTGTGTGCAGGCTGTTTCTAGTCCACCATATTGCTGGGAGCCCTCTATAGGTTTTAATCCAGTATTTATCCTTATTTATTTTGAGGTTCAAATTGTCCCATATTTGATCATTTGTAGTCCTTTCAAAAGTTGGCTTCAATGTCCTTTCTACATATCCCCATTTTTTTTAAGCACTTCCTTACTCTCTGGCTCCACAAGATGCTCCAGGCTCATCTCATATTCTCCTTGCCCAAGCCCTGAAATCATACACTGCTAAAAAGGAGTCCCGATTCTTTTATTGAGGCTGCACTAATACTGTAGCCATTAGCCACAGTATTTTAATTTTGTAATTAATTTTACACAAAATTAAAGATTCAGTTCTTCAGTCATACTGGCCATATTTCAAGTTTTCAATAGCCACACACAGCTTGTGGCTACTGTTTTGGACGGTAAAGTTGTAAAATATTTTCTTTATCACAGAAAGATCTACTAGACAGTGCTGATTGAAGAATGGTATTTAGAAACCAAGATATAGGTGCTAAGTATGGTCATTACTACTAGGATGACATTCCTTCTAGGCCCTCTTAGTGAACAGAGCTAGCGTATACAAACACACCCCCTCATTCCTTTTTTTTTTTTTTTTAAGAAGTCTGCATTCAAAGGAAAGCACAGAAATATTGATGATAAACAGGGGTGGAGTGTGGGTTGGCAGAGATAAGGTCTGGGGAGGCATGTCTTTTAGGATGGGAGATAATAGAACATGTTTATTGTGTTGATGAGACCATCCAGGGGAGAAGGAAAAGCTGATGAAACAGGAGAAAGAAGGAATAACTGAAGGAGCAAAGTCCTTGAATAGGGGAAACAGATGGAACCTACAGCTCAGATGGAAGAATTCACTCTCAACAAGAGATGGGGTGTCTCCTTCACTATAACATAAGAACAAAAAGATGGATGCAAATACAAGTTTGCAGATTTAGATTCAGGAGACATAACCAGTTTCTAGCCTCGGGTGACAGAGAATTTTGTAGGTATATTAGAGAAGTACCGTAAAACTCCAGGGCAGATAAAGTGCCCAGGTGAGGTCTGTGATGGCAAATTTAAAGTGAAATCAGGCCGGGCGCGGTGGCTCACGCCTGTAATCTAGCACTCTGGGAGGCCGAGGCGGGCAGATCGTTTGAGCTCAGGAGTTCGAGACCAGCCTGAGCAAGAGCAAGACCCTGTCTCAACTAAAAAAAAAAAAAAAAAA
>RJWJ010013890.1:25703-39183 GCA_004363605.1 Indri indri | reverse complement strand
AAAAAAAAAAAAAAAAAAAAAAAAAAAAAAAAAAAAAAAAAAAAAAAAAAAAAAAAAAAAAAAAAAAAAAAAAAAAAAAAAAAAAAAAAAAAAAAAAAAGGCAAAAAACAAAAGAGAAAAAAAGAACTAAAAAAAGAAAACACAAAAACAAAAACGAAATAAATCCCTTAAGGACTTACATGCAAGACCAGTATGTTCTCTGGGTCAAGAAAGGGGAAGTCAAAAAGCATCAAGTTTAGATCAATGAGATAAAATTAAGTGGTCAAGTCTTCGATCATAAGATATTCCAAAAAGATTTACATATTTATAATATTTTAATATATTTATAATATTTGTGCAAGGCACTGTGCTAGGTGATAGGGACATCATGGTAAGCCAAGGTCCCTACTTTGATGGAGCTTATATTAATGTTAAATATAATAAAAGTTACCATACATACTATGAAAGAAAAGAGCAAAGATGGTGATAATTTAGATTACGTAGGATAGGGAATATTCTGAGGATGTGATATTGAGGCTAAGGCTTGAAGGATGAGTAGAATTTAGCTGGTCAAAGAGTAAGAGAGGGCCAGGCGCGGTGGCTCACACCTGTAATCCTAGCACTATGGGCAGCTGAGGCAGGAGGATTGCTTGAGCTCAGGGATTCAAGACCAGCCTGAGCAAGAGTGAGACCCTGTCTCTACTAAAAATGGAAAAAATTAGCCGGGCGTGGGGGCATGCGCCTATAGTCCCAGCTACTTGGGAGGCTGAGGCAGGAGGATCACTCGAGCCCAGGAGTTTGAGGTTGCTGTGAGCTACGCTGAAGCCATGGTACTGTAGCCCAGGCACAGAGCAAGACTCGGTCTCAATAAAATAAAATAAAATGAGTAAAGGAAAAATACTTTAGGAAGAAGGAGTAATATGTATAAAGGCTTCTATGTTAATCGCTCAATTGTTTTTTAAGCATCATGTGATGCTTTTCAAAGAATATAGAGAAATATAAGATTTGGCCCTTTCCCTAGGAAGACAAGACATAAATAGGAGTCTGCCTGGGCTCCTGTAACAAAACACCGCAGACTGGGTGGCTCAAATAACAAAAATTTATTTTCTCACATAAGCTGGAAGTCCATGCACAAGGTGCTGGCAAATGAGTTTTTGGTGAGCACTCTCTTCCCAGCTTGTAGATGTCAGCTTTCTCCCTGTGTCCTCACATGACCCTTCCTTGGTGAACATGCAGAGAGAGAGAGATCAAGCTTCCCAGTGCCTCTTCTTATAAGGACTCTAACCCCATCAGAGAGGACCCCCCACTTTTATGACCTCATTTAACCTTAATTCCAGACTTCAGAAAATAGTATTGTTACAACAATTAGAACAATGTGCCACCGACACAGGAATCGACACCCCAGAAAAAGACCCAGCATTTCGAATCAGCCGTGGAAAAGCAGATAATTCAATCAAGGCTACTGGAATAATTAGTTAACCAAGGGGTAGGAGCAGGGGTCGGGGTGAGGACGGTATTAAATAGTTTATCTCCTATCACACGTACCAAAATAAATTTCACAGAGATTACAGAAATAAGAGAAAGTAAACTTTTAAAGACTTCAAATATTTTTTTTTTAAAAATTTACGTATTTGTGGAATGGTGAAGGAAGGCTTTTTTAATCAAAAAAAATAAACAGCATGAAGGGAAAGATGGATAGATTTGTATGAAGAAAATAATGAGCAACAAGAAGCAAAAGCAAAATTAAATGATAAAAATACTTTAGAATTTAATGAAATATGGTAAAAATCCACCTCGGCACCAAAGGGAATCTGTGCAGCCAGCCAGACCACAGAGGCCAAACTTCAACTGCACGATGTTAAGTCTTGTCCCCTCTGCAGTCTGGCGCCACCTGCTGTCAGCCGTCTTATCCATCTAAAATGAGGAGAGGATTCTGGGCCAGGAATGAGTGGCCTGTTTAGTTGGCCTGACTCATCCTCAGCTCCTCATTCCACATCCTCTTCCCCAACAACCCCACCCATCTGTGCCCCTGCCATATCTCCCCTCCCCACCCCGGAAGATAAGGACTTTAGTCCACCCCTTCTTGGGGGCTGGATGCAGAGTGGAAGCCAACAGCGAATCACTCTGTGTCTAAATTTTCAGCCATGCCACATGACACCAGGAGTTTTCACTGCACTCATCATATAAGGCATTATATGGGGCTGATGTCCCCAATATAAAGTCATGAACAGATCTGCAAGAGAGAACCATGTCAATAAGAAATGGATACATGATACATGTAAGCATAATTGTTCATAAAATATGTATGGCCAATAAACACTAAAAAGTACCTGATGCCCAGCATCTCTAGCAAGCAAAGAAAAGCAAATTAAAATAATGAGGTGCCGTTTCAGCATCAAAACAGGTCCAATGTGTTTAATAATCAATATCCATTTTAGCAAAAGTGTAGGGAAAAGGCATTAATACCTTGCTGGACGGAATATAAATTAACAAAACCTTCAAGAGCACAATTCAGCAACAGGTACCAAAAGCCTTTAAGAGAAGAGCCTATCCTTAGAGCCAGCAGTTCCATTTCTAGGAATTTATCCCTACATAATCAATTATTAATATATGTATATTCCTTCAGCTGTTTATCATAGTGAAACATTAGCCATAATAAAATATCCAACAATGAAAGATTAATAGGCTAAGTTATGAAACACCCATCAAAGTACATCAAAGGACTGCAATACAGCCATTAAGAATGTTCAGGTTCATGTATTGACCTAAAAAGATGTCAAGTATCTGTTGAAAAATAAAAAGTAGAGTTTCAAGATTATACAGTATGATTTTTTAAGAAAATAATTGTATACATATTACATACTGTACATGCTTATTAAAAATCTAAAAATATATATATATCAAAATGTTAACAGTGGCTATTTTGGGGTAGTGAAAATATGGGTGATCCTAATTTTCCACTGCATTTTTACATGCTCTTTATAATTTTTCTGAAATAAATATGTACTACTTGTAAAATTTAAAAATCTTTAAAGAAAAACTATCTGTTTAAAATGCACTAGTAAGGAAAACCCCTTCTAATTGTAATATCAAACACTTCCTAAATCTGAATGAGAAGTAGTACACTTAATAACCAAATTGCTAAATTCTAGCGCTGGAAGACAACTTGAAAATTGTATAGTCCAATATAACAATTTTGCAGATCAGGACACTGTGGCTTGGTCTAGAGACATTAAATGTACCTGAATTTTGGAAAATTTTTATGATGTTGTGTCATAGTCCTGGTGGACAGAGGACAAGAGACATGAAGCCAAGGAAGGTTTCCCCAGAGCCTAGGAGATGCGATCTTATCAAATAAAA
Organism: Indri indri; assembly: GCA_004363605.1. Lineage (NCBI taxonomy): Eukaryota > Metazoa > Chordata > Mammalia > Primates > Indriidae > Indri > Indri indri. Next base: position 35,844 of record RJWJ010013890.1, on the reverse strand, counting down.
TACCATCCCATTCTTTTGCTATAAAACAATGTTTAAGCACTGGGATTCCTTGATCAAAGATGTGCAGTGTCTCTGAGATCAGAGAGCCAAAAGAGGCTGAGGGGTCCAGCTCCAAGAGACAGAGCAACAGTGCCCAGAGCAATGACTTACCAATGGCGAGAGGCATAGGGGCTGGGCCTCCCTGCTCAGGTTACAATCTGAGTTATACACATCTGTGCATTCTCTGAAGAGGAGGCTATTGTCTGTCTGGTATGAAAAAAGGTCCAAAAGGACCTTTTGAGCAAAGCCAATCCATAAAATCTGTGCTCATTTCAATCTGTCTTGACTTTGGACCCTGGAGGACAAAGCACTTCAACCCCTACAAAGTCACTCGCCCATTCTCTTAACTCTCCATTAAGCAGCTGAATGATCTTCACGAAAATTAGAAAATTGAGCTATTTAAAGAGATTCTAAAGCATTCACACACAAGTACAAAGCCAAGTCATTTTCTCCCAGAACAGAATTTGGCAAAATGGCACAACCAATGACCAAACAGATGCTTACTGGTGGAGAAGAGGAAGGCTTCAAACGGATACGCTTGACTGAAGCTACTCAGAGAAAGAATGGACAAGGGTGTGGGGAAAGAAGATGGGGGAGGACAGGAAGGACTGCAGGAAGAGAAACAGCCACAGAATGGGTGGGTTTCTGGGCTGAAATCGATGGGTGGGTTTGGACCCACTGGAGTGGTCTCTCAGAACACCTATTATAGCAAGCCCTTCTTTTTCTTCCAAGTAGTTGAGCCTGGGAGGTGAGGGGCTCAAAGAAGCCACCAGCAGGAAGTTGACCTAAACAATGATTCTCTGCTGGGAGGTCCCCAGGTGATTCTTGCATGACCTTCTCTGCCCCCTTCCCAGACAACACCCCTCTCTCTGCCAGGCCTCCTCTCCACCACCACACACACACTGAGAACCACAAACCCAGGGGTGGAAAATAAAGATTTAGAGAACAGAACACATAGTATAAAGGCCAAAAGCAATCAGTGACCCAGGCATTTCACAAAACAAATCAAGACATGCTGCTTTTTATTAACATAAGGAATATTTATCGTCTGTCTACAATATGTCAGGCATTGCAAAGAGACTATTCACACATCAGCCTACACTTTCCCTTCTTCTGTACTGTCTGCCTTGAGAAGTTCTGCCAACATTCAACCAAGACTCTACACCCTGTGACTTCCCTTTACTATTCTGATCTTATGCCTTTTTTTGAAAAACACGCAACAGAATATTCTCTGGAATGAACAGAAGATAGAAGCCCCAAGTTTTATTCCCAATTCTTTAAAGACTCCTCATGGGCAATGTGTCATACTTTTCAGTATGTTGTTTTCCTACTAATCTAAAAACATTCAACATGTTAATCAAAAAATTTTAAAAATATTAATGTATTATCTTACAAAAACATTAATGGTTACTATTTGCAAACCATTCTGCACTCATCACAAAAATCATATTCTATAATGAAGTGTAGGGTATATGACTCTTTACAGGTAAAAATAAACTGCTAATCACAAGCTATTCAAAACAATGTATAAGTCGGGCAGAGCATTGATCTGAGAATCCAGACATCTAGGATTCAGTCCGTCTCTTTTCTTTTTTTGTTTTTTTTAATCTTTTCTTTTTTTTTTTAATCTTTTCTTTTCTTTTAAATCTTTTCTTTTCTTTTTTAAATCTTTTCTTTTTTTTGTGTTTGTTTTTTCTTTTCTTTTTTTTTTTTTCTTGAGACAGAGTCTCACTCTCTTGCCTGGGGCGAGTGCCATGGCGTCAGCCCACCTCAAACTCCAAGGCTCGAGTGATCCTACTGTCTCAGCCTCCCGAGTAGCTGGGACTACAGGCATGTGCCACCATGCCCGGCTAATTTTTTTTTCTATATATATTTTTTAACTGTCCAATTAATTTCTTTCTATTTTTGGTAGAGACGGGGTCTCACTCTTGCTCAGGCTGTTCTCGAACTCCTGAGCTCAGGACGATCCACCCGCCTCCACCCGCCTCGGCCTCCCAGAGAGCTAGGATTACAGGCGTGAGCCACCGCGCCCGGCCCCAGTCCATCTCTTTTCAACTATCACATATCAAAAAACTCCTGGATGCCAGACACCGCAGCTGGCATTTCCTAAACATCCTATTTCACTGGAACCTCACCAGATTCTTGAAGCTTTCACTTTACAGATCAAAGAAATGCCAAGAACAAATCTGTGATCTTTGGCAAGTTATCATTTCAAATAGAGAGTGAATATTAAAATTGGGGATGTCTCAAAAAATGGGGACTAATGTTTACTAAAGAATTGTAACACTTCAGGCAAGAATAGAATTGTGTATTTCTATATGTGATTAAAATCCTTTAATCCACTAAATATCAACATTCTAGACAGTTTGCAAATCATAGAATCAAGATTAGTCTGCTCTATAATTTCACCATTTAAAAGAAAAGTCACATAGACCCAATAGAAAGAAAGCATGAGAGTGCATTTAATACTAACAAACAGAGGAGGAAATGCTGTGGGCTTATCTGTATATTTATTTATACACTGACTCATGAAGCAAAGAATTTGAGGCCGTAATGGCTATTTTACTCATTAAAGGCCCTTCTTATGGGTCATCTCTGAAGAGTGTCAGAGAAGCATCTCATAAGAACTTAATTTTGAAACTGAGTTTTAAAAACAAGGAAGAGATGGATGCTAGCATCATAAATTACGTCAAGAGGAAAACCAAAAAATAAGAAATGAAACAGTAATACCTGAGTCATCACAGCCTTCCTCAATTGAGACCCAAATGTCCAGATATCCCAAAGCTAAATATCCTAAAGGTAAATACAGCTACCAAGACGAAAAAAAAAAAAAAAAAAGCTACAATTCAGAAGACAACTGAAGAAAAAAACTCCACTAACCCCAGGGGAAGTTCAGAGACGAAAGATATCATTAAATCTTGTCTTTTCTGATTTTTTCCACATAAAGGCTCTTAAATTTCTACATTTCATGAGATTTTTTTCACTTTGCTATTGTTCATTTCTTTAAGCCTTCTTTTAGCCAAATGCCAGCCTTTATGAAAGCAGAAAGATTACATTTCATAATTTTAAAAGGAAGAAAAACCCAATGACTGTTCCTCCCATCTGTGGCATTTGCATACCATTTAATCATTAGTGCTCAGATTTCTTTGGTTTCATAGCTTTGGGGACAGGTGAGGCAAGATGACCAACACATTATGTTTGGTGCATTTTTTACCTGCCTTAGAAGGGCGTAATGAAAATTCCTCCAGCTTAACAATTCAAAAGTTTGTACAGCACCTTGTACCCCTTGTGGAGAGATGCCAGTGTAAATATGAAGAACAGTGACATGGCATTACTGTGACAACAGTATAGGGAGAGCACAGACGCCGATACATAGTAAAGAGAATCACCACCTATTTAATAACATGTCCCAGACAAAGGCAGTTTAAGGAAAAAAATGATTAAATACAAACATTAAGGCATGCGTATAGTTTAAAAGACACTGCCAAGATAAGAAAGAAAGTTTTAAATAAACAAAAGTCATCTACTCAAATATAAAGCTAAGGAGGCTAAAAAATATTTTTGGAAGCATCTATGCTTTTTTTAAAAGACTTTTTTTTAAAAATTGGGGTAAAGACACATAACATAAAACTTATCATCTTAATCATTTTTAAGTGTACAGTTCAGTAGTCTTAAATATACTCATGGTTTTACAACCAATCTCCAGAACTCTTCATTTTCCAAAACTAAAACTCCATACCCAGTAAACAATTCCCCATGTCCTCTCCCCAGCCCCTACAACTATCTGTCTACTTTCTGTCTCTATGAATTTGACTACTTTATAAAATTCATATATGTGAAATTATACAGTTTTTGTCTTATTTTTTTTAATTATTTAGAGGCAGGGTCTTGATATGTTGCCCAGACCATAGTGTAATGACATGATCATAGCTCACTGCAACCTGGAACTCCTAGCCTCAAGCGATCCTCCCATCTCAGCCTCCCCAGTCACTGGGACTACAGGTGTGCACCACCACACTGGCTACAGTACTTGTCTTTTAAAAGACACTTTTAACTAGAGTGACTACCAGAAGAAATGAACAGAAATAATCTAAAGTACAAAGGAACAGAAAAACATAAAGCAGAAAGTGAACTGGGGAGGGTTCCAGATTTCCGAACCTATAAAATTACCCCAATCATAACATCAGTTATCAGAAGTAGATACAGAGCCTCCTTTCTAAACGTCTTTTCAACAAAAATAGAAAACACATGAGCAATGAGTAGACTGGGGGAATCTCCAGATTTCAGAACCTGTAAAATGACTCCAGGAACAATGCAGGTTATCAGAAGTGGATTCATAAAATAATAAAATTTAAAAAAATAAATAATAAAAATAAAACAAAAACAAAATAACAAAAAAAAGTGGATTCAGATCCTTTTCTCCAGGTATCTTTAAAATAAAGACAGAATAAATCAGCACCATCCCTTTCTTTAAGACTCAATTCTAAAGAGGGAAGTTGCTCTCATATCAGACTAGAATTCAATCAAAAAGAAAAACATACTAACACCATCTACCTAAAAACTTTTCCAATCTTTCTTAGACATTATCTGCTTGAATAAATGTGTTGCTGAGATCTAATACTACTTACATGGAAGATTTTTATTTATTTTTTTCTTATTAACAGTAAAAACATATCTGATCTCAAAATACAAAGAAAGCAATAACCTGGAATCATAAACTTCAACACCCTTAAAAAACATGCTGATTGAAACAATCAAAGAGAAGGATGCTTAATTAAATCTGAAATTAATGTGATGCGAAAGCTAATTTTGACTTTTGAGAATCATCAGAACAAAAAATTATGTGTTTGATGGGAAATTTTTATTCTCATCATATTAAGTATTTTAATTACATTCTCTAATCTGGAGATGTTCCCTGCAATTGGGAAATCGCGAAGCAAATTTAATTAGAACTACTCTTTCGGAAAGGAATTACCAGTCATGGAAACCTCTGAAAGATTAAAACTGTAATTCTGAAAAGTTTTCTGCCTTGCTCCACCTTATTTTTTTTCCCTTGATATAGTAAACGCCCCAGGGCTCTGACCCAAGCTTCAGAAAAAGAGCCAGTAGAGTGGGTTCACGAAAAAGAAATTATTCAATTATGGATTAGCAAAACTGTAACAGGGATTAAGAAGTGACAGAGAAAAGGAACACCCTAAAAGTGTGTATATAAGGGCCAAAAGGCAGCTTGAATGCAGTCCTCATCGTCACCTCTCCTACCCACCTGGACAAGCTCAACGTCTCCAGGAGCATCATGTCTTGCTCATCTCGCGTCTCCTCCTCCAGGGCTGGAGGCAGCAGCTCGGTCAGGGTGTCTGCTTGCGGAAGCAGCTTCAGCAGTGGAAGCAGATGTGGCCTGGGAGGCAGTTCTACCCAGGGCTTCCGAGGAGGAACCAGCAGCTGTGGCCTGAGTGGGGGATCTAGCAGTGGCTTCGGGGGCAGCTTTGGAGGGGGCTTTGGTAGCTGCTCAATAGGGGGAGGTTTTGGAGGAAGCTCAGGCTTTGGCAGGGGTGCTAGCTTTAGCAGGGGCTCTGGATTCAATGGAGGTTCTGGATTCGGCAGTAGTTCTGGTGGAGGCTTCTACAGCTACGGCGGAAGTATGGGAGGTGGTGTTGGTGATGGGGGGCTTTACTCTGGAGGTGAAAAGCAAACCATGCAGAACCTCAATGACCGCCTGGCCAATTACCTGGACAAGGTCAGGGGCCTGGAGGAGGCCAACACTGACCTGGAGAACAAAATCAAGGAGTGGTATGACAAATTTGGGCCTGGGTCTAGAGATTCTGCATCTGGAAGAGATTACAGCAAATACTATGAAATAACTGAAGATCTCAGGAACAAGGTGAGACATGATCCATGGCTGAGTTCTATTATTTCTATGTCTTTCACTTTTACTCAGATCATGTTCTATAATGCAAATTTTAAGCCAAAAAGTATTTGAAAACATTTGTTTGCTATAAAATGGGACCTGGTGTGCATTATTTATGACAGTACTTAATTATGACAGTAAAACTTATACAATGCCAGGCAGCTAATTAACATTTATATATAGGAATGATAGCAATGAATTAACATTAGTTTAATCTAATTATTCCATGATTAATTCTCACAGGGTGACATATTTTAGTATCTGCTAGATTTAAATAGTCCTCAGGATTATTTTTCTTCCTAGAAAATCTGGTGAAAATATTGTATAAGAATGTAGTGGAGGCCAGCACAATGGCTCACGCCTGTAAACCCAGCGCTTTGGGAGGCTGAGGCGGGAAGATCACTTGAGGCCAGGAGTTCAAGACCAGGCAACGTTGTGAGACCATGTCTTTAAAAAATATTTTAAAAAATTAGCCAGGCATAGTGGCAGGCATCTGTAGTCCCAGCTACTCAGGAGCCTGAGGTGGGAGGATTGCCTGAGCCCAGGCATTCAAGGTTGCAGTAAGCAATGATCGTGCCACTGCACTCCAGCCTGGATGACAGAGTGAGACCCTGTCTCTAACAAAAAAAAAAGGAATGTAGTGAAATCTAAAAATGCTTAGCTAATATGGTATGGGAAATATATTTTTAAAATTTTTTTTAGGTGAAATTCCATTTTCACACTATTTTCTGAAAGAGCTCATGGAACTGATTTTCGAAAGCAGCAGAAATATACAGAGTTTATACATTGTGTTCTGTAAAACAATGTTCTATACCTATTCCAATAAATGTGCAAACTGTTACCATTTTGCAGAAAAATGTAGTCCTAAATACACCAGTCCTAAATACACAGGTGTCATTACTAAGTTTGCAAAGCGATTCACCTTGAAGAGCTAATAACACAGGCAACATCTACTCTCACAGGTAGACGCACAGACACAAGTTAAAATCACTCATCACTGTTAACATCTTTTCTAGATCATTACTGCCACTATTGAAAATGCTGGGATCGTTTTGCAGATTGACAATGCCAGATTGGCTGCTGATGACTTCAGACTGAAGTAAGAAACGTCAAGACTTGAAAACAGATGTTATAGGAAAAATAAAATTCAATCAACTTCCTAAAAAAAAACTTTTAGAGGATCATGACCTAAATTTACAAACATCTCAAGGGTAAATTTTAGAAACCATTATTCCACCAAAAAGAAAAAGAAAGAGTCAAATTAAGTAGGAAATTTTATTACAAAAAATAATAGGCATGATTAAAATTAACATTAAACTCATATTTTTCTTTATGAGGGAAAAATTCCCAAGAGAAAACTCAGTGGCCTTTGTTTATCCAAATGCCCAGAGGTGAAAACTTTTTCAGCCTGCAAGAATGGGAGGTACTCTTTGAAGGTGGCCAAGCCAGCTCACTACACTGCCTTACTGCTACCCCCTCCAGGTATGAAAACGAGCTGTACCTCCGGCAAAGCGTGGAGGCCAACATCAACGGCCTGCGGAAAGTTCTGGACGACCTGACCATGACCCGCTCTGACCTGGAGATGCAGATTGAGAGTCTCACTGAGGAGCTGGCCTACCTGAAGAAGAACCACGAGGAGGTAGGAACACGTTCCACATAAATGAACAGCTCTGGCATACATATTTCCGCCCCCCCCCATCCACTCTATAAAAATAAAACCAATTCAATTTTATCTAAATGAATTTCCCACATACTATGACCAGGAAAAGAAAGTCATAATAACCAAATTATATCTGAATTTGATCCTTTGTTCCCCTCCAGTGTCCTACTTTCAAATTTTGTTGTCTATGCATATTTTAGGATGTCATTGCTTTTCTATCTGATTCGCTATGGTCTTTTTGCCTCGTGCTAGGAAATGAGGAGTCTGCAAGGAAGCTCTGGAGGGGACGTGACCGTGGAAATGAATGCCGCCCCGGGAACTGACCTGACCAAATTACTCAACGATATGAGAGCACAGTACGAGGCGCTGGCGGAGCAAAACCGCCGCGAGGCTGAGGAGCAGTTCAGCAAGCAGGTGAATTATCTCTGCTGAGCACCTGCAGCCACACACAAGCCGCTTCTGCTCCTTTCATCGGCCTACAATAATTGCGTTTTATTTTTATTTAGAGTGCATCACTGCAGGCACAGATCTCTACTGATGCTGGGGCAGCCAGTTCTGCCAAGAGTGAGATAACAGAACTGAAACGTACTCTGCAAGCCCTGGAAATTGAGCTACAGTCCCAACTGGCCATGGTATGTGCAAACAGCTTTTCAACATCTCCAGCAAGAGGTTAAGCAAACGCAGTTTTCTTTCTTTGCCAAGATGTTCACTAGGCACATAATAAAAGCAGTGTTAAGGAGAACTGTACTGTGGTTACAGGAAGCATAAACCAGTTAGAGATAATGTACTCGGTTTCCATAAAAGATTTAGTTTTAAAAGGAATGCCAACAAAAATTAGAGAAGCCATAATAAAGCAATATAGGTTGTAACTCGGTGAAGTTGTACTTCTAGTACCATAGAAAACTGCATTGTTTAAAAATCATCCAGTCACTTATTTCCATCATGAATTTGTCATTTGCTTTTTCTCTTAGAAAAGCTCCCTGGAAGAGACCCTGGCCAACACGGAAGCTGGCTACGTGGCTCAGCTGTCAGAGATCCAGATGCTGATCAGCAGCCTGGAGGAGCAGATCTGCCAGGTCCGGGGAGAGACCGAGTGCCAGAACGCAGAATACGAACAACTGCTGGACATCAAGACACGCCTGGAGATGGAGATCGAGACCTATCGCCTCCTGCTCGCCGGAGAGCAAGGGTAAATGGGAATCACGGGCATGCTCAAATGCATACATTGCTGAATTTATTTCACAAAAACAAAAGGGGACTCAGGGGTTAGACTTGTCTTTAACAATAATACAGTAACAGACACAGTCTAATTAAAAGAAATCCAAAGCCTCATCATGGAGAATTCCCAGCACGGAGGGTTTCTCCTACCTCTGCAAACTACAAAGAAAAACGTAATTCTTTTTTTCCCCAGTGGTTCTGGTTTTGGAGGATTTGACTATAGAAACTCAGGATCCAGAAACACGGGATCCAGGGATTCGGTATCTGGTGACTCAAGATCCGGAAGCTGCTCTGGTCAAGGAAGAGGTAGACAGTTTTTAAACGATGATGATCCTATAATTAGGCTTTGCTCGTCATATTAAAAGTGTATGCTATTGTTCATACAGTCTTACCCAGACAGAACATACTTAATGAATGCAGTTGAATTTCTGCTGCTCTGTGTTTGTGATAGCTCCCAGACTGACAATGTGATCCCATGATTTTCAGATCCAAGCAAGACTAGAGTGACCAAGACCATCATAGAGGAGGTGGTGGATGGCAAAGTTGTCTCATCGCAGGTCAGCAATGTTTCTGAGGTGAAAGTTACGTAAGCAATTACCAGACCAACAAGGGTGTCTTTCAAAGAAAAAAAATCAAGGACACAAGTGAAGAAATGGCATTAATCTAATCATTTTTCTGGATAACTTCAGGGAAAAGCTTCAGTCTGGAAATAGATGATAGCCAATTTTTCTGCATCCTCTTATTTTCTTATTAGAATGCTCTTGAAAAAGTTGAAATGACAACTTTGCTCTAATTGTTTCTGCGCTTCAATAAACTTACCTTTGCAAGCTAACTACATTATTTCTGAATTTTTTAAAGAAAGTCAATTATTTTACCTAGGAATGAAGCTATCAAGTATGATCTTGCTGCATTCTTAAATTACTATTATTAATTCATTATTTATATCACACCTTCTTCAGACAACCAAGATTATAGCCATTTTTACGTGGCTTTTTTTTTTTTTTTTTTTTTTTGAGACAGAGTCTCACTCTCTTGCCTGGGGCGAGTGCCATGGCGTCAGCCTAGCTCACAGCAACCTCAAACTCCTGGGCTCGAGCAATCCTACTGTCTCAGCCTCCCAAGTAGCTGGGATTACAGGCATGCGCCACCATGCCCGGCTAATTTTTTCTATATATATTTTTAGCTGTCCAATTAATTTTCTTTCTATTTTTGGTAGAGACGGGGTCTCGCTCTTGCTCAGGCTGGTCTCGAACTCCTGAGCTCAGAACGATCCGCCCGCCTCGGCCTCCCAGAGTGCTAGGATTACAGGCGTGAGCCAC
>RJWJ010013890.1:0-19780 GCA_004363605.1 Indri indri | reverse complement strand
CGGAGCTATTTTTAAATGGCCATTGTGTCTTCTCTTTTCTAGATAAAAATTCTAATTTCTTTAGCCATGCCTCATCTGATATTGTTTCCATACTCCTCATTATCTGGGCCACATGTTTTGGATACTGGACATATTTGCAATTAAATATTCCCTCTAAAATATGACACCCAGAGTTAAACACAAGGATCAAGAGCTGGGGGAAGATGGCCTCTGGGCTTTGTAAATCTTTGAATATAATGTAACAGCAGCAGCCACGCCACACTCATAACTCTGTTGAGCTGGAACTTTTGCCAAGAACCTTTATCCTTCATCTGACGTTTTGCTTTGTTAAGTTTTGGTAATTCATAGAACTTCATTTTTTTATTCTACTTATTTTACAAAATCTTATTTAGTTGGGGTCATCATTTCAGCCTGAAAGATCTTTTAATATATTTTCAATTATCTCAATCAACATATTAAATACATTTTGTCGTTTTAAAAAACCAACAGCAGCTGGGCGCGGTGGCTCACGCCTGTAATCCTATTACTCTGGGAGGCCGAGGTGGGCGGATCGTTCTGAGCTCAGGAGTTCGAGACCAGCCTGAGCAAGAGCGAGACCCCGTCTCTACTAAAAATAGAAAGAAATTAATTGGACAGCTAAAAATATATAGAGAAAAAACTAGCCGGGCATGGTGGCGCATGACTGTAGTCCCAGCTACTTGGGAGGCTGAGACAGTAGGATTGCTCGAGCCCAGGAGTTTGAGGTTGCTGTGAGCTAGGCTGACGCCATGGCACTCGCCCCAGGCAAGAGAGTGAGACTCTGTCTCAAAAAAAAAAAAAAAAAAAAAAAAAAAACCAAACCAACAGCAACAAAAACTAAAATGTAGTATCACACGAGTAGCCCCACATTTGCCAATAACAAATATCAGCTTGACATATATATTTCCTAAATATGTCATTTGCATATTTTATTCTAAAAATAAGTGTCGTTTCCATTTTAACAAAAATTTTAAGAAATATTTATTGAACGAATAGGGTATTTGAAGACATAGGAAAAAACTTAGACTCTCCCTTAAAGTAAAATGAAGCACAGGCCATGCAGAAAATATCAACTGATGCTAAGTTTATTTGAAAGGCAGGAATTGATAGTAGAAGAATGTACTTCATTTTGTGTGAAACAGAAACTGTTTTAGATTAGAAAAATGTATTCTCTTTGATTCTAACTAATGCCATTTGCTTCTGTAACCGCGCTTGCTTTTAGTTGTTAGTCAGATGTAGCTAATCAGAATGAAAAACAGGGCAGGAGTAAATCCATGACAGGCTGAACTTCCTAAAATAGGCCTAAGTTTCAGTTTCCCCGAGACGGAAACGCGGACCAAAACTGGCGCCGGCGCGAAAATTGAAAATCCCGGGGCTTGGAGCCAACCAATCAAGAGTCAAAACAAACCACCACTTTCAAAGGAACCAATGGACTAAGGGGGGGAAGGGGGGATGGTGTGCCCAACACGTCGTGTGGAGCCTGCGTGTCATGTGCCACCGATGTGCCGTGTGCAAAAGAAAGTATAAAAACTTCACCTTTACCTCAGGGCAGGGTCCTGGTTCATAGGGAGGCCACTGCGTTGGTGCTCTGGGACTTGGACCCTAGCTCGAGCTAGCAAATAAACTCCTTTGCCATTTGCATCCTCGGTGACTCTGCCTCTCTGTTCCTGGGGCCGAGGGGAATCGGTTCTTACATATTTACCAACAAATACTGTCTTTCTGTGTATGACAGCTTTCACTAAAAATAGATCTTCCATCAACCTGTGGGTTTATCTCACTGCCTCTGACAATAAATATTATGAAGAAAAATGGAAATCATGTGGGTTTATTCCCACGATTGCAAAAAGAGATGCGCACTGCAGAAGTTTACAAGAATCTGGAGAAATGCACAAGTTTGCTATTTAACATTAAATCAACCTACAACACCATATTACATCAGTTCCTCCATTCCTCCTTAACTTTCAGGGGGTCCGACACTTACATAAAATAAACAGGAAAAAGTTAGATATCATAAGTCATTTCAAAATTCCAAAGCAGGCTTTGAGAAAACTCTAAAATTTCATTTTCTTACAATCAACAAGATTTCAAGAAAAAAAAAATACAAGAATACTAAAATGAATCTGACCATTTTCTCTTCCTAAATTTCATTCTTCCAATATTTAATGTACAGGACACAGAAGCTAAGGATCTGCCGCTTTCTATGACTTCACCAGAAATCCCTAAAATTGGTTTCATCTCATCTGAAAATAAGAAATATTTATCATATAATTCCAAAGGAAAATAAATAGTTATAGGCTATAAATTGTTATAGCCATGAAAATGGTTGAAAATGTCTGAGGGCAGAAATTCAACAAGATAAAATACAAGTTTAATTGGGCTGACAGCATGTAATAGTATCTTCTTCATTCCTCCAATATGAGATAATCAATACCTGAAGACATTTTCTGTGCCTTTAAATAAATAAGGCACTCTGTGGAATTTAACAAATAATTAGCAAAACAATTACTTAGTATTACAAATGTTATTAAAAATCCTTAGAGTGATTATATCAGAGATGAAACACCCACTTTATCAATTATTAAGAGGCGTTACTAATTGATAATTTCCTTAACACTTTCCTGAAGGCTCTGAGCTTTCTTTCATCAGGTTGCACTCTGCCCCAAAATCAAGTCTATTGCAATTAGATACAGGTCATTGGAAAGGAAGAATTTAGGGAGAAATTGTGACTTAAGTGGATCCTCAGATGAAGGTTTTTCTACCAACTTGAGGGGTACCAACTTGGGAGGAGGTGAGAGTGGGTTGTCCTCTGGTAATGAGAAAGATTCGATGTGAAATCTAAATGACCACCTCGCAATTTACCTGGACAAGGTTTGAGCTCTGGAGCAGGTGAACAGTACCCTTGATTATAAAATCAACAAACGGTATAAGAAATTTGAGCCTGGGGCCAATGGCCAAAGAGGAAAACAGGACTACAATAAATATTACCAGATAACTGAGGAACTTAAAAACAAGGTAAGAAATTTTGCTACTGCTAGACAAAAGAACCATACTATAAAAATGACAAAATATTAAAAGATTGGCAACATCTTACACTTATACCTGTCCTTTTCTCAATTTAACCAGATTAAGGAAAGAATTAAACAAGCAACAAGATACGCCCTTAGCCATATGCTTTTTTTTCTAATTTACTTACTTTTATGTAGTCCATTTTGTGGAAAGAATTCTAGAAATGTTTCCAAAATACTTAAGTAAAACTAACCTAAGTAAATTCCTTATAGTTAATTTGTTCTCAAAAGCAGAGATAAATGCTCTGTAATGTATCTGCCATTAAAGAACCATATACATATAAAATTTCTTTGAAAGATCTGAAATTGACATGGCTAAACACCAGCTCACAGAGGATCGGAATGGGGATATAACAAACACAAATTTTTGGGTCCTGCTTTTTAAGATTTCAGATGCAACCACTAACAATACCAACTTCATGCTACAGACTGACAACGTAAAACTGGCAGCTGTGGACTTGGGACAAAAGCATGACGTGGTTACCCTTAGACATGCTACGCCTTAGGGGCACAACAGAAAACATAAACTATGGAGATAATCACTATGTGAAGCCATGCTTATTGTTATACTGGAATCACAGTTATAAAGAGAGTATTTTTCTTTTTGGAAATACATAAAATCCTAAAAACAGAAAAATATTTTAGCTGAAAACCTCTTCAAAGCTCATTTACAAGAATGCTATGGTTATTCTATGTCCAAACAAAGAATCACCATCTAATTTATGTTTCATAAGTAAGAATTTTTAATTAAGTGTGCTTCGGAGGTTCCTGAAAAGAGCCATCGTGTGTTTCTGAGGATTCTTTAATTCTACTCCCTACTTTATGTGTGTGTAGAAGGCCCTCAACACAGGAGAGGCCAACAAGGTAGGGCCACTGTGTTCTAAGATACAAAATTGCTGAAAGGGTCTTTCCCAAACCTTTCAGCATTTTACATGCAGTGCCATCAAACCCCCCCAAATTCGAAAAGTTAATAGCAAATCATATTAACAACAAATATGAACAGAAAGTTGGCATTTCTGGAATATTCCTTTAATAAAATGTTTAAAACAGAGCATAACAACACAAACCTAATGACCATGGAAAGCATTCAAAATTTTTTCCAGGTTTGAGACTGAACTGACCCCGTACCAGAGTGTCAAGGGCAACATTGACAGTCTGCACCAAGTCCTGCATGACCTGACTTTGTCCAAGGCTGACCTGGAAATGCAGATTGAAACTCCAGCAGAGGAGTCAGCTTATCTCGAGAAGAGCCATGAAGATGCACGTGCCCATACACAAAAGCATAACTTTCCTCTTTCTTACATAAATCCTGTCTTCGATTTAAATCTAATGATGAGGTTTAAGAAAACTAATAAATGAGGTGACTTCTCCCACCATTATGGTTGAATTCCCTGAGGGTTGTTTCCAATTCAGGAAATTAAGGACCAGCCAGCTGTTGCAGGCTCTACCATGCATGTGGAATTGGATACCACACCTGGAGCTGATCTAACCCAGCTCCTCAAGGACAGGAGAACTCATTAAGAAGCCACCACCAAGCAGAATCACCAAGATGCTAAAATTAGGTTCAACAACAAAGTAAACTAAAAACAAATCCAAGGTCAGAAAACGTAGGACAACTTTGCTCCGCTGATAAATGATGCTGTCTTTACTATGGAATTTCAGAGCAGAGTGCTACAACAGCAGATTGCAGCTGCTGCTGCTGCCGATGCATCCGCTTCCACTAAGACTGAGATGAATGAACCGAGCCGACTTCTTAGGCCCTGGAGATAGAACTTACGGTCTACAGTAGCCGTGGTACATAAAATTCTCTCCTTGGGTGAAAATGCCATAAACCAATTTTCCACACAGAAAATTGTATGATTTCACATGAACTCTCAGCAATATGTTTCTAAAATATTATCTTCCTTAATAAAGTTTATTTTTTTAAGGCTCTTAAGAAAAATCTAAGATCTTGGATGTTTTCAATTAGTAACTTGGACAGGAAATTTTTCATTTAATGTATGAAAAAACATCTGGAAGCAAAATTATTAACCGTACATAATAGGCCTTATTTTGCAAATACTATAGCCACTGAATTAGCAAAGGTCAGCATGAGATCTCTGTTAGGGAAATGTTGGCTCGCCCTGTGCTCAGAATGAGATCACTGTTTCTATCTCCAGGTAGGTGGTAAGGCTCCTGTCTGAAAGCTTAAGAGGATTAATCTAGAAAAAGTATCTGCATATAGGTCAGCTGTGATTTCATTAAATATCAAGGAGTATATACGTGCCTTTTTAATTATGAGGACTTAATCCATTTAAACTTGAATAATAATGTTTCACTTTTAAAAATCAATTTTCACTTATACTTAAAAATAAGATCATTCATGATAAGCATTTATTAAGTGCCCAGTGTTTCAGGAGCAGTAGTAGGAACTAGGATAGTGTCAGCATCTTTATCTTCTGGGAAGCACACATTAGCCATAGAGAAATTTGTGTTAAACTAATCACGCATTAGCAAGTTGCTATATTCTGCACTGACGTGGTAGACCTCGGTCTCAGGTTGTCTCTAAACTATATAACCTTCACTCTTCTAAAAGTATCCATCTCTAGACCCATTTTTTTCTTAATCTGCAAAACAAGGGAGCTGGTGATTACTAAGGTCCCCACCTTCTAGCTCTAAAATCTATGACTCTATGCAACTAAATTTTTTAAATCAAGTTTAAAAAATTTTTCAAGATGGCAGAATTAATTCTACAGGGAATTAAAATGAGATCAGATTCACCCTAATTCAAGCAGTTTCCTGAAACTTTCATAATACATAACAACCAAGTATCAGGTTTTAAAGCGGGGTGTCTCAACCTTGGCACTATAGATAATTCTGTGGGTAGGGGGTGGCTGTCCTGTGGATTGCAGGAATTTTAGCAGTAGTATCTATGGCCTCTGCCTAGTAGATGCCAGTAGTACCTACACACACACACACACACACACACACACACACACCTATCTTGTGACAACTAAAAATTTCTCCAAATATTGCCAAGTGTCAGGAGGAAGACACAAAACCTCCTGTTGGAAATCACTGTTATACCTTTAAAAAGCAGAATTTTCCTACACCACAAAAGCAAATGCTCATCATGGATGCAGCTAGGTACAAAAGACGCATGGAGCTTGAGGTACTCTCCTGCCTGTGAAATCATGGAACCTCACCCCCTTAAGACATGGCATTTGTGTGGAAGGTTATCTCTGGTTTATTATACTTGAAAGACATGGGGTTAGAATAGAAGAGAAAAAATGTCTTGTACAACAGGAACATTTTCTGATGCTAATCTACCTAAGTAAGTCTTTGTTTCATCTCTTCTCTTGGGCAAACTTCACCCTCAGGAAACATCCCATGAGGCCACCTGACAGAATCAAAGGCTGACTGCCAGACTCAACTTTCACCACCACAGGTTTAAATCAGCGCCCTGGGGGCTGGGCACAGTGGCTCATGCCTATAATCCTAGCACTCTGGGAGGCCGAGGTTGGAGGATCGCTCAAGGTCAGGAGTTGGAGACCAGCAAGAGCGAGACTCCATCTCTACTAAAAATAGAAAAAATTAGCTAGACAACTAAAAATATATGGAAAAAATTAGCCAGGCATGGTGGCGCATGCCAGTAGTCCCAGCTACTTGGGAGGCTGAGGCAGGAGGATCGCTTGAGCCCAGGAGTTTGAGGTTGCTGTGAGCGAGGCTGACACCACAGCACTCTAGCCTAGGCAACAGAGTGAGACTCTGTCTCAAAAAAAAAAAAAAAATCAGTGCCCTGGAACACTGGACAGCTCCAGTGTCGCAGCTCCTGGACATCAAGACCTGCCAGAAGGATGAACTTGAGCCCTGCTAGCGCCTGCCTGAAGAGCAGGGCTGGTATGCCAGTTGGGGAAGAAGGGGAGTGGGGTAAAACTAGGCGTAAGTACAGATATGCGTGGCTCTTATTAACATCTTTAACTAAATGCAACAATGTTACACTGCAAGGGCTCTGCAAACTTCCACAGGACCCCGCCAGTAACTACAATTTTCAATACCGCATTCAATGAAGGTAGAGACCAAATCCTTGTTTGATGAACCCAGCCCCTAGTCTCCTGCATTACCACTCTACAAATGTTTGCCCAACTGAACTGAAATTCCAGGCGGCACTGTTGTTCTACCTTCCCTTCTATGAAAACAAGCACATTCTATCCAAACTTTTATATGCTTAATAGTCATTGGGGGTGGTGTAACTCTAAAACAGAATGAATTAAAATATATATAAAAAGTTAAAATTCAATTATTTCACTGTAGAGTTTTAAAAACCATCCCAGATATTATAGCTTTTATGAATACCTAAAACAATCAAAACGAGAGTATAGACTATCCTATTTTTCTTTCCAGTCATAAGTTTGAAACTGAATCGAAAATAGGAAATAAAATCAAGGGTAAAATTTTCTATTACTCTATTTCATTTTCTTCAGAGAAACAGCATATTCCAAGATCTAAAGGTGTGGTTTGTATATGAATTCATTTGCATTAAGCAGTTAAAGTCACATAAAATCAAGACTGGTTGTAGAATAGTTTTACTAAGGCATTTGTCAAAATAGCACTGTAATTTTTTTCTTTCAAATTTACACCCATATAAATAATAATAAATGTCTTAGAAGCTATTACTACATCACATTTAAATGGTTTCATTTCAACATTGTTCAACTCAAAATGTTGGGGAGACATTTCCATTTGAGTTTACTTTGAAAAGTCAAAGGAAGTGAAGAAGGAAAGGAGATAAACTAAAGAAAAAGAAATATGCTTAATTAAAGACAAAAAGTTGACTAAACAAGAAAGTGCACGCTTATAAGTTAGTTTAAGGCACTATTTTTCAAGTTGTAGCTTGTGACTCATTAGTTTAAAATACTGGATCACAATCAGCATTTTTATTTTTTTAACTTAAATTTATGGGGTGCATGTGCGATTTTCTTATATGCACAGATTGTGCAATCAGCATTTCGAAGTGAAATGGAAAATATCAAAGTACATATTAGCTAGGGACGGTAAATATTATTTTAAGTAATATATGGCATTATTTTTAACATATTTAATAAATTATGAATATTATTTTACAAGAGTTTTGTTTTGCTTATAAAAGTGCATGTGCTGTGTGCTGAGGTTGTGATGTAAAGTGTATTGGGTCTTGTGAGTTGCAGGGAAAAGAGTTGGAAAGCTACTGTGTTTCTCTTGCAACCTGTCTTTACCTCCATCAGTCTATCTTCCGCACTGATGCCAGAATCACTTCCTGAATTCAGAGCACATCATTTCAGTGGTTTACAAACACATGCTCAGTGCCCCCCACTGCCTAGACATGCTTTACCGTGGCCCACAACCACCCCCTCCTTGCCATCAGGCTCCACTCTACTCAACTCTATTCCTTTCCTACCAACTATCCCAGGCCCTGCCCAGCACCTGTACCCTAAACTCCAGCCATACTGAACTCCCACTGCTCCCTAAACTTGCAAGCCCTTTCCCCTCTCCATCGACTATGTGCTGGGCACTGCTCTAAGTATTTCACGTATATGAACTAATTCGACCCTCACTGAGACCCTACGAGATAGACTATTTTTATCCCCATTTTACAGGTAAGGAAAATGAAACACAGAGAAATTAAATGACTTGTCCAAGGCAGCTGCTTTCCAAGTCTCCAACATTGGCATTCTAGCTCCAGAGCCCATGCTCTGAATGTGATGGTAATGCTTTCTTTCCCTTAATGTTTTCCCCCCTCTTCTCCACCTGGCAAACTCATATTCATTCTTCAAGACCCAACTCAAAAGTTACCTCATCCGTGAAAACTTCCTCAGCTGCCCCATACAGATGTTGCTGCTCCTGCTTTGTGCATGCTTTTTATTTATTGCTATTTATTTGTTATTTGACATACAGTTGTGGAGTGCCAGGCATTAAGCCCAGTAGTGAGGGGTCAAAGATGAGGGAGACATCGTTTCTGCCCCCCAAATCCCTGAAGTCTGGCAGAGGAGACAGACACTTAAGTCATTACAAAACACAGCAGTAAGTGCAAGGACACATGTTACGAGCACAGTATGCCGGGACATTGTGGAGAAGAGACATGTAACTTATCCTGGGCTGGGAGGAGAAGTGAGGAAGTAAAGATTAAGCCAGGCCACCTGAGCAGGAGAAGAGAGGGTAGTGCTAGAGCCAGGCCATGTCTAAGCTGAGCATTCATCCCTGGGCATTGTCATTCTCCATCAGGCATCTGTTTCTCCCACCAACTGGCAGGTGCTCAAGCACCTGTTCCATTCCCACATCCCCAGGGTCCTAACAGCACGCCTGGCTCACTGTAGGCACTTGTTTCATCAACGTGAGTGTACATGTGGAGTGTTAGGTATGGTACGTGGACAGGGGTTGAGGATTTCCATCCAAGCAACAAAAATTTCCCTAGACTCCAAGGGATAATTATGAAAGCAATCACGTACTGAGATTGTAGATGTGAGTCACTGCGCCCAACTTGGAGAGTCTTAAGAGCTTCTCTGAGGAGCATAGACTAATCTTAAAAATCACAGGGAACTCTTGAAAACTTAGGTTTTAAAGTAATCTATCAAGGATTGCAGAAGAGAATATGCATAAGAAAATTAATAGACATCTGTATGCAAGATGACTGGGAGTACTGGGGATGAAGACTAGAGATGAAGTTGGTAGCTTACTGCAGCAATTTAAGGATAAATTGAAATTTTTCTGGACTGAGATAATCCCAGGAGAAGTGAACAATCTGAGAGACAAGATTTGGTTTATTTGACTGTAAAGAGTTAAGAGAGGGTAAACAAAAATTCTAAAATTTCAACGTGGAATAAAAATTGTGAAGTTGACAGGGGGAGCAGAATTAGAAGGAAAGATGAGATGGCAAGTTGCAGGTATATTGAGTTGAATGTAACAGTAGAACACCCAACTGGAAATATCCAATAGAAAACCAGAGTAAGAAATGGGCAATTGCCTACAAATTACACTACAATATATGTCTCTATATCACAAAAAACGTAACAGTCTTTTATTTCAACGAAAACATATTATTCATAGCAAAAGTTCTAGCCAACTGAAAAATATCAGAATTTCAGTGCACATTAATAAAATCACTTTACAACTAACAAAATCTAGAAATTCAAAACTAACTGTGATGTTTTCAGGTATGAATTATCTCAGCCCAAGAATCACAACAGAGAAGTCCTTTCCACAAGTGAGTCACACACAAAAAAACACAACATATTCAGAAAGAAATCGTGCAGATAAGCCTGTCTTGCAGATAACTCAATTCAAAAAACACTTATTGATCACTTACAAAATGCAAGTACAGTAATAAGGTAATATAGCTAAACTATCAGAGATATCATATAGATTCATACAAAGTTGAAAAAATGCTGAGTTCTGGTGTTTTGCTCAATCTCTAAGACTAACACCTAAGATTTCTCAAAGAGAATTAAAAATATTTCTCTAATTCTAAAACTGTACGATTTCAGTGACCATCTCTTTCAAGGTATGAGTCACTAGTTTTGTAGATACTTGGAAAAGTTCTAAAGATAATGATTTTTTTTTTTTTTTTTTTATTCCGGGCCACCGGGGAAACAACGCCACGGGGTCCCACCGCCCCCCCCCCCCACCAACGCGAGAGCGGTCCCGCGACGCGCCCGGGACGCCAGCCGGCCCAGAGCCTCCGGCACAACCTCGACCCTCCCAAGGGCCGCGGCCCCGCCGCCGGGGCTCCCAGAGCGACCACGCCCGTCGGCCCCACCGCCGCCACACCTAACGCCGTCACATCCGTTCCCAATCCGGTCCCGCTCCGGGGGGACGCCGCCCCCCCGTGGGACGCCGCCCCCCCGTGGGACGACCCCAAGGCCGGGCGGCCCCGACACGCGGGCCACGCGCGCCACCGTGGGCGCCCATCCGTCGGCAGCCTGGCACGGGAGCGGGGTGGAGAACCGCGCGCTCACAGGGGGGGAACGAGGGAACGCGAGACAGACCTCTCTGTTGCTCTTCTGTCCCCCGCAGCACAAGGCGGGTTACCCGCGGGCGCGCAACGCAGCACACACGCGGGGGCCCCCCTCGCGGCCGGAACGCCGGCCCGGCCCATCGTGAACCCTCCCCCGACTCAGAGGGGGGAGGCGCGGGCCACGGTAGGCGAAGCGTGGCAACCGGCCCCCACCGCGGGGGGCCGGCGGACCCCTCCCCCCCGCATCGAGGAGGAGGGAACTCTGCCCACGCACAAACTGGCAGCCGCTGGCGGGGCGACGGCTGACCACGCGCAGAGAGGCGTCGGGTTGGTGGATCCGGGACCCCAGAAAGGCACGCCTCGAGGATCGCTAGAGAAGAGGCTTTTCTCGCCGAAGGTGGATCGCCCCCGATCCCCGGTCGCCCCCGACAGGGCTCCCCACGTCAGCGTTCGGGTACGCCCCTTGGGTGGGGGGAGGGGTCTGCGGCATGGGTAGAGCGCGCGCGGCAGCCTCTGAGCGTTTGCGGTCGGGGCCTCCCGTCCGACCACCCCACTTCCAAGTGAACGTAGCCCCTTCCACGGGTGCGGAAAGGGAGCTCACCGTGGTAGACCACAGTAGAGGCCACCGGGGGCCGGCCGGCACCAAGACAACGGGACGGCCCCCACCGCGATCGCCCACAGGGCCCGTGCCACAACCCCCGCCTGAAAACGAGGAAGGGGAAGAGCAGGAGCCCTGCCGCTCGCCTTTCAAGTCCCCCACGCACACCGCGGGGACGGCGGGGTAACACCCCCGCCCGCCCACGCGGCGCGGGCGGCAATGCCTCTAGGCTTACCCGCCCCGACCCCGCCCCCCACCGCAGACTGCTCGGGGACGCACACGGCAGCCTCGGCAGCGGCGACCAGAGGGGGGACGCCGGGAACGAGGGCAACAGCCACCGCTCGGTCTCAGGCACCTTGAGGGAACAACCCGGTCCACTCCAGGAGCACCGTCGACGGCCACGCGGACCCAGCACCCACGCGCCAAGAGGACACGCGACCGGCCGGCGGGACGGTCCCCTCCCCGCCGCGGGGAGGGCTAACCCCCACAGGCGACAACCACTTGGGGCCCAGCGAGGGCTGCCCGCTGCGTCCGAAGGACCGACGTCTCCCGCCAATGCCGTCAGGCAGAGGAGCGGGAGAGCGAGGTCGGGCCGGATCGTCTTGCAACCCCCCCGACGCCCACGGGCGGGCGGGGGAGGAGAGGCGAGACGCCCGCGAGCAGAACGAGAAGAGCGTCCCCATTCACCAGGAATGGCCGCTCCCTCGCCTGGCACGCGGCTCAAGGCCCGGGAGAGCATGACACCACCAAGATAATGATTTTTGAGGGTAACCAAGCTTGTGACACCAGTATGTCAACATATCATCACATTTCATTTCTGGAGTCAGCAGTGACAGATTGCACTGAGCCGCCAGTGAGTTGAGACATTTGAGAAAAACAATTAAGAAGGAACTGAAGCTTGGTGGATTCGTATAATGAATTGTTCTGAAGGCAGCAATGCGAAAAATATGTGCAAAAGGTGTGACAGAATGTGGTATCACTGATCAACTATTCTTGCCCTGCCAACAGTTTTGCTTTTCATATAGGCTGGACTAAATTTCAGACAGTTCATTAATTTCCAAATGTAATTGTTTGCAATTTAAGCCAAAAGACATCTTAAAATCTATTAAACTTTCTTTTTTAACTGCGGGCCACTGGTGTAAGAAGCCAAAGAGAAGCAAAACTCAAATTCAGGGGCCAAAAAAATTACAAGGAAATAAAAAATGTTCACAAATTTCAGAACACTCTATCACAAAAAAGCATAGCATTACAGACTACAGTCTGCAAGAAATCAGCAACTGTATTAAACACTGAATTGGAAAATAAACTATGCACACTTTTATTTTGCTACCAGATGATTTTTCATAAATAACATTGATTGCTAACTAATCAAAGGTACTTACAGTAATAAGGTAATATAGCTTAACTATCAAAGGTATCATATAGAATCATACAGTTGAAAAAAGGATGGATTCTGTTTTACTCAATCTTTAACACTAAGATTTATCAAAGACAACTGGAAATGTTTTCCTAATTCTCAAACAGTACTAACTTCAATGACTATTGAAGGCATGAGTCTCTAGTCTTGTGGCTATTTAGAAAGGTTTCAAAGATTATGATTTGTGAGAATAAAAACTATAGATTCCGGTGTTTCTCCAAGTGCTCAAAATTATTTATACAAGTATTATATTAATGTAAAATGATATGATCTATAAAGGCCATTAAGTTGCCTTAAACTGGAAAATTTCTGGTGTACGGCATTAGCATATTTAATTTGAACACAGCCCCACACCCAAGAGGAAAAGATTATCATTCTATCCTAAACATTCAACAGTAATCCCTAAGTAAGCAACTCCTCTCCTGATTGTACAATTGGGAAATCAAAACAAACTTAAACCTTGCAATGCACATTTCCAGAACTCAAAACATGTTGTAAGAGAACTTTAACAACAATCAATTCCTTTTCAAGACAAGATACAAAGTCAGTAAAAGATTGTTTACTCTGATACTCACTTGTTTGTCCAGAATCCTTAACTAAATGCTAAGTCTAAAGGGCTGGTGGGAAGATGGAGTTGGGTCAAGTTCTAAAGAAATATAAAACATGCACTCTTTGCCCTTAAGAAGTTGGCAATCTAGTTAAGGAGAAACCAGTTATCAAGCATTTTGAACCCGACTTATAAAGGTTGTGGAAAAATGGAATTGTTGTTAATCTATACATTGCAAATGCTATTCATTTAATAGCCAAGATTGGATGCTATTTCTTCTGTGAAACCTATGGGAAAATAAAATTAAAAACAATATTTTTGGACAGCTAAAATTATTTTTGTAAAATTTCTCTTTGTCAAAAACTTAAATGTATCACTTCTGGGATTCCAGTTTTTATATATCAAGCTTACTTAGAAAGCGGTCCCCGTGGATACACGAGTGTGCCGTGGGCTGTGCACACTGCGGCCTCCAACGCTACGCAACGGCGCCCAGCAGATGGAAGGTGCTCGGAAGCTTAGAGACTGGCCCGGAAGTTGAAAGCGAGGGCAGAAAAGAAGGATGGGGACACAGTAGCACACGCCTCTGCCAGCAGCTGTCAGGAAGCAGACACCAGCCCAGAGAAAGGGCTCCACACTGAGAGCAGAAAAGCAAGAAGGCAAAGGGGGCAGGAACGAGGAGAAGGCAGACGGGGGCACGGCATGTGCGGTTTGCTTCCGGGCTGGCCACGTTTAGACGGCCACTTTGGGTAGAGGGAGGGCATTTACGCCTGAAAATAGAATTTGATAATTCAAGCCGTTGTGTGAAGGCAAATAATAAGCAAAAATAATACAGAGAGACACATACACTTTAACTACAAACAAGAACCACGTCTTACCTGTGAACATGATCCGCCCGGGTACCGCGTCCTGCCCACGCAGTCTGGCCGCACAGGCTCCCGGAGAGGGCGGAAGGGGAAAAGCAAAGCCGTAGCCGCATTGCAGGCCCTGCAAACGCAAAGTTAAACTACGCGTTTGATTCTGAGGACGAGATTGTTACAGCCACAAGAGTGGTGCAGGGCATATATCCAGGGCTGGGCAGGGACCAGGCCCTATTGTCAGAGAAGCTTC
This sequence comes from Indri indri, assembly GCA_004363605.1. NCBI lineage: Eukaryota > Metazoa > Chordata > Mammalia > Primates > Indriidae > Indri > Indri indri. The sequence continues at coordinate 5,059 of RJWJ010013890.1, read as the reverse complement.
GCGCCCAGTCGCGAACTTCCTCAGGTAGGGTGGCCGTCGGCAGCCAAGCGGAGGGATTTCTGCAAACTCTTGCTTCCTCGGTCATTGGCTGCCCCTAATGCTTCTATTAATACTTCCTGCCTCTTCCCTTTTACTACTCTGTTTACCAGAAAATGCTCCACACCGTCTCTTATGTAGGTTCAAAGCCTAACATGTCTTCCCAAACGTGCTAAAATAAAATGTTCCATCAAACAAAAATTTTTTTTTACTTATTCTGGATGTTTGATATAGATTAGAATCATATAATAGGTTCCGGATATAGCATAGAGATGGAACATTCTGTGTCTGGCTTCTTTCATTTAATGTAATGTTTTCAAGGTTCATCTGCGTTGTAGAATACATCCGAACTGTATCCTTATTACGACTTAATCATGTTGCATTGCATGTACCTAGCACAGATTTGCTTGTTCGTTCATCCGTTGATGAAAACTTGGGTTTTGTCCACCTTTTGGCTATTATGAACGGTGCTGCTATCCATAGAGATAGACAGCAAATTGGTGGTTTGTAGCGATAGGGGAATGGGAGGCTGGGGAATGACTACTTAATGGGTTGGATTTTCTATTGGGGTGATGAAAATAGTTTGGAAGCAGACAGAGGTATTAGTAACACAACATTGTGAGTGTACTAAATGTCAAAGAACTGTACATTTTTAAGTGGCTAATTTTATGTTATGTGAATTTCACATTTTTTAAAAAAAATTTTAATTTCAAGGCAAACCCTCTGCCACCTGTCTAAAATAGGGTCTCATGTGTAAACTGTAAGTGAGAAATGTTACCTATTTTTAAATAAATTGCCTATAACGTATGTATGCACCATCCTTCATAGCCCGGGCCAGACACTACCTCCTCCATGAAATCTGTTAAGGAAATATAATTTAAAACAACATCTCTCAACCCAGAAATCCTCTCTACAAGGATACAAGAGAAAGAAAACAGTTTCACAAGCATCTAATAAGCATTAAACCAGAATGTGATGCGAGTTACAGGCAATCCCTGAAGAGATTGCAAACACAGAAAGAAAGCTCACTCACCCTTTGCATAGCCAAGCAGATGGAACATATTACGTGCATATTCTCAAGATAAACAATAGTGTCCAAGTAGGAGGACTTGACACACTATTTGTCACATAGGGTTCATTCTAATATGGGTGACAATTTATGTTAGTTATGGGCTTTATATAAAGGGAAAATAAACCGCTCCTGTCTTTATAAGAGGAAGCAGTTTTAGAGCAAAGTGCCTGCTGAAGTTTGTCTCATTCCCTCCCACAGAATCTGGGAAACCGGGCTGTTATTTTCCTTGAGTGTTTATATTCCAAAGAGGTGGTTCCTAGTTTTTGTGAAAGACAGTCCATGGTTGTAAAACTGGCAAAGGCTTATTCACTTTTAAAAAGATTTACATACATTTCAAGGAGACAGAGAAAGAATTTATAATTATTAGTTTTCTGAAGTAAATGCTCTAAGAAAAGGGAACAAGAGGGTATCTCTTCCCTTACGTTTAACAAGAAGAATTAAGCCTCTTATTTTTAATTTGTATTTGCCCTTACTAGCTTTTTCTGAACCCCTCAGCAAAAAATAAAATAAAATAGAAACATAAAAAGGTAATTACTCCCTCTTCAGAGGCACCTTACTGTGGCACTTCCCATTTTCTACCTTGCGTTGGAGCGACGTCAGGAGGGCAGTGTCTGGTTCCCTTCTGCAGCCCTCGTGGCGTCCAGCACTGAGAAAAAGGCCCTTGACGAGAGATCACCGTGGCAATAGAAATGTCCCACCGTATCTTGGCTGTATCGATGTCGACACCCTGGTTTTAATATGTACTGTATTTTTACAAGATGTCACCATCGGGGAACTCAGTAAAGGGTACGTGGGATTTCTCTGTACTTTTTCCTACAACTGCATCTACCATTACCTCCAAATAAAAAGTTTAATTAAAAATGAGAAAGGCCCTGGGATGACTGAAAGCATATGTCTTATAAGCCAGTGACTAATATTTACAGAATAGTATAAAGGGAAATACGGTTCAGGCAGAAGAGAAGAAATTTCACAGCTGTATTCAGGGGAAGATTTGGGCAATATTGAGGGATAAGTGTCAGGAAAATACTGTCAGGATGCTAAAAATTGGTGTGCAGGCAGAAAGCCTGTGAGGATGACCTAAGTAGAAACTTTTTAATACAAGTAAAATTTTAAAAAGAAGACAACAGATAGAAAATTCAGTAAAGGATAAATGCAAGTACAAGGGATTAAATTGTCTAGCATAAACCAAGCTGGGTAAAATGACTAAGACTACGGTACCTAGGACACTTAGTAGAAGATGGTAGGGCCAGTGTCATAAGTTAGAGGAAACAGGTTTGGAAAAATCAGTATTTCAAAGAAAGAAAGAGTGAAGGGAATACTTGTGAAATTGGTGAAGGTGATGTACTTAGGACCCAGCAAAGATCTGTCTCCCAAAGGTCAGAAAGGAAACATAAATATTGTAGCTCAAGTGGGACAGGGGGATGGGGGCAAAGTTTCAACTACAAACTATAACTTCAAAGGCTGGAACTTAATTAAGGCACCTCCAGATGAAAATAGGATGGAGATAAGGAAATTAATTGAATTCTGAACAGTTTTGTTAGGTGCCTATAGCCTGCAAAGCTGATGATATAACACGAATTGTATTTGTAAAACACTGCAACTACGTATCATTGGTGTCCCAAAATGAGCTCGCCCTCTAGTAAAGCTCATTTTGGAGCATGAAGCATCTGTGTGTTGGGGGAGGCGGGGTCTCAGTAAACAAGGTAGGAAGGGGAAGCACTGTGGAAGCATCTGGAAGATGCCACAGAAAACAGGACCCCACGGCAAAGTCCTTCACTGAGAAACTGCCCTGCTTTTTACCCTCGAGTTACAGCAGCAAAGAATGAATTTGGCACCTGCCGGGATGTGTAATATACGCTGCTTAATCACTCCACATGAAATGCATGTGGACACACAGAAAGCATCGTAAGCATTTCTCATACACTCGGAAAACATGCTAAAAAATGCTGACACACACGTTTCCGTACAAAATTCTTTATCTAATTATATTCTTAACTGATACATAAAACACAGGATTTAACCATGTCGTGTGGAGGCCTGCTCCTATGAGTAGAAAAATCAACAACAAAAAGGGAACAAGCCAGTAAAGGCCTATCATTTACAGCAATTGTTTAAAAGTTTTTAAAAAAATCCTTTATTGGCTGACTAATTATGCATCTATAATCCCATGAAAATGCACACATGATTAAAAGGAGGGACTCACAATATCCTAAGCTGCTAAAGAAATTATATAAATACTTCATTAATAAAATAATATCCAAGCTTTATGGGATTATTACCCAAAATTATTATAAAAGATCAGCTGGACTGATCTGTCTAGCTGAAGAAAAAAGATTTGTATTTACAACTGCCTGGAGGGAAAAGCCACTTAATATAAACTTGCGTCGCCATCAATTCTATCTATCGTGCTTTTTAGAGTAAAAACTGATCACAACACTTACATGTAGGACAGGCAAAACACTGAACGGATTAAGATTTATCATCCTAGCATACAATAATATTGGGTGCTTTCAAGGGTGAAATCCATGTTTACAAATGCATTACATTAAAATAAATTAATCCGTTGTTTCATTTTTAATATTTTTCCCTCTTTAAAGCAAAAATTCAATTTTTGAGTGTGCCATGTTTTTTTAAGCACAAACGGGTTAGAAGAGATGTTATTTCTCCCAAAGTTTAATGCCCAACTCTTAGCATGTCACTCAGTAAAAATTTACCAAGATGGAGGAAGGGTGTGTGTCTGATTGGCTTGTATTTATAAACACGAAAAAACTGGGGAATGCAGTGTTTTTGAGCTACTTGTCTGTCTCCTGGTAATTCACTTTCTTCACCTCCTTCAAGCAAATAGGTTACTCTGTGTTCATTGCTTCAGGGGAGGGTAAAACAAAAGCAAAGCCATCTTCCAGTCCTTGGTCTTAAAATGAAGAGGCCCACACAAAATATTCAGAAAAAATGTCACTCACGCTCCACAAATTTATTGCCTGGGTTCTCTGTGCCAGGCGCAGAGCTAGAAAGCAGTGACTCAGCAGTGAACGAGACCAGTCTTGGCGCTTAGATTCTAGTGGTAGGAGCAGGATTTTCCATCCCGCCCTCAAGTATAGAAGAGCTTCAGGAAGGGGAGAAAGGATTGCTGAGGCAGGGGCGGGGGTGGGTCCTCAAGAGGGAGCCCCAGGTCCTGCTTCTGGGTCAGAAACCTTGCAGAGCAGCAAAACTGGAGGTGAGTTTGGTGAACTATTTAGGAGAACTGTGCCCTGCTTCCTGGATCGTAACCCCAGGAAAGGGACAAGAGCCAAATAGGTTATGGCTGCATGGTGTGTCTCGGCAGATGGAGCCACAATCTACCTGACATTTCCATGCCACCGGCATACGGAGCATCAGAATTATTCTCAAGCCCTCAAGCATGGAAGGAAGTGTGGGAGAGAGCAGCTGGATGCTGTAGGGACACAGGCAAATTAAAAATAGGAGGCTTAATTCTCTCTGTTGAAAATAAGGAAAGAGATTCTCCTCCCTTCCTTTTTCTTTGAGTATTTATTTAAAATATATATATAATGTATATATTTGAGGTTTACAACATGATATTGTGAAATACACATGTTGGTAAAATGGTTATTACAGTAAAACAAATTAACATATCTATCATCTCACAGTTACTTTTTTGTAATGAGAACAGCTAAAATCTACTTATTTAACAAAAATCCCAAATACCGGCCGGGCGCGGTGGCTCACGCCTGTAATCCTAGCACTCTGGGAGGCCAAGGTGGGCGGATCGTTCTGAGCTCAGGAGTTCGAGACCAGCCTGAGCAAGAGCGAGACCCCGTCTCTACTGAAAATAGAAAGAAATTAATTGGACAGCTAAAAATATATATAGAAAAAATTAGCCGGGCATGGTGGCCCATGCCTGTAGTCCCAGCTACTCAGGAGGCTGAGACAGTAGGATTGCTTGAGCCCAGGAGT
>RJWJ010013889.1:0-38998 GCA_004363605.1 Indri indri | reverse complement strand
CAAAGGAGGGATTCAGTAAGCATCTGGCGGGTGTGTGAATAGATGGGTACCAAACAAATAGAAGGATGGGTGAACCAAGGTAAGTGTTCCCTGTCTGCTCACACAGACTTAGTGCAGTCAGTAGGGTATAGGTGACACATCTTGTCTAAGCCATGTGTACAGAGCTCAAAGCAGTTCCCAGGGACCAGACTAAAATGATTAACTCAACAGAAGATGGGCGACATGTAAGATAGTGAGTAATGGAAGCTAGGAATTCTGGCAATGAGCTGCATGGTCAGCAGAAGTTCAGGCAGAGGCTGAATAAGGGACAGCTCAGGGCTGCATTGCTTTTGTCTTGTTGAAGTTTTTCCTGTCTGACACCTTGGAATTGTTATGTGTGATTTCTTCATCGATCACTTCACCAGAAGCAATTCTTTGGAGTATAAAGGGTCCTTGCTGTATTTCTTATTGAGAAGGCCATTCTCATTTGGCCAAGGCAATTTGTTTTCATATTGGATGGTAAAGCTATTTCTATAGGCCTGACTGGGACAATATCTCTGTCCCCTCAGTCATTTGGGAGGCTGGGCCTGTTGGTATAGCACATCCTGGAGTTGCTCTAACTTCTTACTACGCCTCTTTTTTGGAAGTCTTATCTTTTGAGTTCCTAGTGTTTATAAAGGAAGATATAGGAATGAAAAGAAGAAAGGACACTGATACCAGATAATAAATCAATTATCAATTTTTGATATGGGGATCACAGATTGTGATCTGAACATGTGGCATAGTGTCTTATGTGGCCAATGCATGTTGGTAACATTTGCACAATATATTTCACATAATGTGCTTAATGGACATTGACTGTTATTATATAGAACTTAATACTAAATGTTTGTAATCAATAAATATATGTTGCTATGGCAGATTTTATTTTACTACAAATCACGTGTATTGTTTGCCTACTTTTCCTTTGGTAGGCACAGAGAATTTTATAAATCTCCAACTTAATTACGCATTCGACCAGAAACTAGAAAATGAAGATAAGCCCCTTGAGGAAATTATTCTTAATTTATATTAACTGTTAACATTTGCTGATCTAATAGAATATTCTCTTTGAGGTAAATAACATAGATAGACCTTGCCTCTTACATCCCTTATATCATTTACTTACATATTTATGTCAGAATATGGCATAACATTTAAGATATGTCTAAGCAATAGAAAGTGAGTTTTTGATATTTATTCGGTTGATTGGATCATTGTGGACACCCAAGTCTTATGACTTATGTTCATGGTAAATATGTTAACCTGTGACATCGACTTTGGTCATCCACAGAAACAACATTGATCCAGCAATAAATAACTGTTTTCTTTATTTTAATGGCATGCTTCACAGGGATGCCCTGTTTGTTGCATCTTGTCATTTCTGCACTTGTGAGCTCAGAGATGTTAATATTGTACAGAAACACCAAGGGGTGATAGCTTAGACAATTAGTGGAGATTTAAATAGTGGTTAATAACTAAGCTGAAGTAAACATATACATGAGGAAAAAAGTCAGGAGAAACATTCATAACTCTGAAGCAACTTTAGCAAAGAGTGATAAAAACAGTCTGGAGGTGGGATAGTGTCAGTCAAACTAAGGTTAACAAATACTGCCAGTGACGGTGGGGCTAGGAGGTGACAATGAATGTGATTGTGCTCTACAGCTGAAGGAACATGTAAATATTCTATAGTACCCACAAGACTTTGATAGGAGAAGGCCAGGAGAAGCTAAAAAAGACTTGTGCTCAGACCCAACAAAGACAGCAGAAATGGGGGTGGGTGTTCAAGGTCAAAATTGCACCCAGCTGAAGGTAAGTTATCTGGTTCTAAGGCTGTTTTAATAGAGAATGTTCTTTAAGGGAACGTGGTGGACCTCCCACTGGGTGAATCATTGGATGCTGAACCAAGGAGGAAAATGGCATACATCCGCTGGGTTTGGGGGGAGCTGCTCTGTATTCCTGTTATAAGAGCTCTTTATATTCTGGTGCTGATCTTTCATCAGCACTGAAGGGATGGCTGGTACTGTTCAGTAGGGTCCCCTGGGAGAAATAGAGTAATGTGGAGCTGTGACATCTTCCAGGCAGTCGGTGAGGTTTTAGGTCTGGCAGATCTTCATCTTAGGATCCTAAGTTCCCTCCCTAGCACTGTTTAGCACATTCTCCTGATTCATTCTCTCCCTCACTCTCACCCTGGGTGGCATCTTTAACTTGCCTGTACCCCCTGCCATCTTTTGACAGAGCATTTTTCACAGAAACAATCCATGATGCTCCTGACCACCTCCCCTTCTCCTTCCCTTCCCCTCCCTTCCCTCCCTCCCTCCTGCTGATTTGTTATTATGTACTGCAGCTGCCCAGAGGATTTTAAATAGACCCATAATGGCACAGCAGTGCCTCTTGGAAGTTTAAATATAACCTTCTTGTTAATCTTGTCTGTGGTGGCAGCAGGAACAGCACCTGGAGAAGAAGGCAGTGGGCAAGAGCTGCCCAAGTGTTCTACCCTGAGATCACAGTTTAGCAATCTTTCAGGTGTCCTGTGATTTGAAAGCCTCATGGGTGGCTGTGCCTCAGCCTAAGTGGATTTGGTGCTGGATTGACAGTCCCTAGAAATGTAAGGACAGTGTAATACCAGAGCAAAAGAGACACGGGGAATAATGGCAAAAGCTTGCAATTCCTCTCCACCTTCTGCCAAATCATGTCACTCACCTCTGCCACCCTCAGAGGTGGAATGCATTTGGTCTTATTTAGCCTTTGGCCCTGTGTGGGGGCCTGGAGTGGGAAGGGCTAATTAGTGTCAATTTCATCGGTGGCCACAATTCTTAAGGAACAGGTGTACAAACCATAAATGCATCCAATGCACGGTATAATGGCCTCAGAACAGCTTCCAGGGGCTTCGATGGGTGGTTGCCCTGACTCAGGGCATTTGAAATTGTTCACAAAGGGAAAAAGGCTGCAGATTGTAGCCCAAGTTCCCAAACTTGTCAATATTTTCTTGGATTTAACAAATGTCAAACCCTAATATTAATTCACTCATTCAATGAATTCATATTGAGCACCAGCGATTGTGGGAAATGTTCCAAGATCAGTAGGAGAAAGGATCACAGGGAAACAAAATACGTTGTTAAATTCATGAAGGCTTTGGAGGGATAGACCATTCAGAACTGAGATTTTCAGGAGGATATGTTCTAACATCCATCTGGTTCAGTTTTTTCCTGTGGAAGTGTTCTAGGATGTACTGCTTATCCAAAGATGGGAATACAAGAGACCAGACATTTAATGAAAAATAATTTAAATCCTGTAGAGTGTACGGAACTATGCTAAAGACTTAGTTTTGGTGGAAGAGGATACAGGTGATATCATTTGTTACCTTAAGGAAATTTATAGTGTAAGAGAGGAGCCTAAACAGATAATAATATCCATATTACAATCATAAGCAAGTCAATATTCTTATAGCATGTTTTGGAGTATGTTGTGAGTTTATGTACAGAGTTCTGTTTTATACTCACACTATCTGACTCACACTAGGGGTCATGGGATACCATCTAGAGTTTTGCTACTCAAAGTATGGTCTGAGGACCAGCAGCTTCAGTGTTATCTGGGACCTTGCTAGGAACACAGAAACTTGGGCTCCACCCCAGACCTTCTGAATCACACTTGTGACTTCAGGGTTGACTTTGATTGAGTAGGTTGGGAGGCTTCTTACAAATTGGAATCTGCAAGTGATTAGAGGTAGGTGATGTAATGATGGAAAGGAATTAAATATTATCAGAATATCACTGTAATGAAATAGCATAAAGTAAGAAAGGACAGCAAACATCACAGGAGGGTGTCTATCCAGCTGTGTTTTCATGTGGGAGAATAGCTGAGCCACTCAGAGTGGAAAATATTATTTTGTAAGATTTCTAAGGATAGAGGTCATGTAAAGTCTGTTTATAGAGTATTAAACCCATTAAATAAGAACATTACCTCTATCTCATGCTTGCTGCATTTTGTTTATTTAATAGCTTTTAATCCCACATGGAAATGGAGACCAATTGGTTGTCACTTTATTCAAAATAGTATGTAGTTTTCTACCCACTTGTATGAAATTGGACCTATTTGGAAAAGGCTAGACAGGTTCTATACATATTCTGAGAACCATTAGGGATTTTTCAAAATTATAAGCACAGTTATGTCTAATGTGAGCGAAACAGAAAAAAACCAATCTCTGCCCAAATGGGAACTTGTTTCTCTACTTTCCACTATCATTTTAGTAAAAGTACCTTGATAGTATTTTCTATGGTCTGAATGTTTGTGTCTCCCAACAATTTAATGTTGAAATCCTAACCCCCAAGGTGAAGGTGTTAGAAGTTGGGCTTTGAGGAGGTAATTACATCATGGGGGCAGCTTTTCATAAATGGGATCTTTATAAAACATGCCCAAGCAAGACCACTTGCCCCTTCTACCAAGTGAAGAAGGTGCCATCTATGAGCCAGAAAATGGACCCTTAGTAGGCACCAAATCTGGTAATACCTTGATCTTGAATCTTGGACTTCCCAGCCTCCAGAACTGTGAGAAATAAATTTCTGTTGCTTATAAGCTACCCAGTCTATGGTGTTTTGTTATAGCTGCCCGAATGGACTAAAACTATATTTTGATCATCTATTTATTGCTGTGAGTGAGAAAAACAAAAGCTGGATGCTTTACCCTCTTTTAAGGAGCTGATAGTCTAAATAGATAGAAGTAGAGGAATCATATTCCTTGTCAAAATAAAATCTTTGAGGTAGGAATGAAAAAGACAGGCATGACAGGTAATTAGGAAAACTGGGATCTTGTACCAGTTTGCTACTAAATTTATGTTCTTGGAAAATAACTTCTTCATGTCTCAATTTCCTATCTGTTAAAATGAGAAGTTTGGATTGGATGGACTTTAGGGTCTTTCAGTTCATGCTCCCAAGCCTGCAGAGAAATGGAAAATCAAGTGGTGGAGTGATGCACGGGTGCTTTGGCTGACCAGGTAGAAAAGACTAGATGTGCTGCAAAAAGTCTGTTTATCTCAAAGGTTTTGTAAATGAGTTGATCTTTTTCTTTTTCCTTTATAAGGTGGCTTAATATTTGCATTACTGATTACCCACTTTCAAGGTTAATGGACATTTCAATTTCAAATGGTCCTAAAAGCTTTCCCCAAATTGGGGAAAGGCTTGTCTGGCGATTTGCAAGCCCAGCTACAGTTGATCATGCCTGTGCCCTGTGGTCACAATTATGCTGCCCTTTGGTCCTCCTCCCTCCACTCACAAAGTGAGGTTAAAGAGAAAGATATCCAAGGAGTCTGATGACCCAGGCTGAGCCTCAGAGACTGGGGACCTCATCTTTATGGGTCTGTACTTGGTCAGGTTTTCAGGGGTGGACATATTTTACAATGTTTAAAGCTTATATCATTCTACAAGAACCTTCTACATTTTCATTTATCTTTCTTTGGAGATATCAGAAATAGACGTTTCATTTGTAGCCAACACATGCTGAACTTTTACTGCTTACCATGCACCAGGAAGTTCTCTCTATGCAGTATCTCATTGAATTCTCACAACATGTACAACAATACAATTATGTGTTATTATTATTCCCATCTTATAAGTTAGGAAACAAAGATTCAGAGAGTTTAAAATTAAGTGCATAGTAGAAGTGCACAGCAAAGTCAAATCCAGTTCTTCCAAGGTAAACCTATATATATATATATATATATATATATATATATTTTTTTTTTTTGCCTCTGAACCAACCTGACTTCTCTTTCTCTAGAAAATAATCTAACTCCCATTTTGATGGTGTCGATGATGATAACCACCTTCTTATATCTACTGTGCTCTCTGAAGTTTCAATATCCTGATATAATTTTTCCCTATCTCGTTACAGCACCAATTCAGCTTATCCACTAAATGTTAGATTTTTTTTCCCTCTGCTCAATATAGATGGGCACAGCTTCTGTTTACTAAGTGCACTTGTTCCTGTTAAACTTTTTTTGTTTTGTTCTGATCATAATTATGCACTGCAGTGCATAATCTGAATTCTGATGAGTTAGCAGAGCTGGGCTCTAATTGCTCTTTTAAGTCCTGAAACATCAGATAGGCCCAAGGAATCTTAGGGCTCTGGCCTGACCCAGCTATCCCAGGAGCTGGCTTTAGGTGTGTGGCAGCTCCTCTCACGGCGAGGCTTGCTGGCAGTAGAAAAATGGAGCTGAATTTCAGCACACACCTGCAGTGCAGTCTGGCTTCGATGCCCAGGACAACGAGGTAGCTTGGTGTCCATCTGGACTCAGTGATCACCTCCTGGGAGGACAAAACCTGAATTAGATTGTCATAGCTGAACAGAAAGGGGCATTGTGTATTCTGAGGCTTGGCGAGTGGAGAAGCACTTGCCAGCATTTTGCGGAGTTAAATCTCCCCATCCGTGGCTAACGTTATTTATTTTTAGCCTCATTTCTTCTGATTACTCAATTGTCTTGAACAACTTTGTGAGAAAAATGATGTCTCTATCAGACAATTTGTTAGAGGGATTTCTTGATGGAAATGTATTGATGTAAAAATATTTCATTTTCCTGGATGCCACCGAATCTTTGTGACCTCTTGGGTTTTTGCGGGGGAGGGGGAGGCGAGGGGGATCGCAGTAATGGAATTAGCTGAGGGATGATAGTGTGTTCTGGTGATAGCTCATTCTAGTTGTGCATTTAATTTAGTGGAGAGGTGCTTTGCAAATGCATTGAGGTGGATCTGCTTCTGTAGAGGCATCTACTGGCCTGTTGCCATAGAAACGGAGGTGGTCTTTACTCAGGAGCATAGAGTTAATAAAAGCATTAACTCTTTTCCACTTTCATGAAGAAGTTAAGACATAGATTTCAAAGGAATTAAAATTGCTGCCTGTCTCCCATTTCTTCCTCCTAAAAAGTCTAATCGTGAAGAGAACACTTACTGATTGTACCTCAGGTGTTAAGACAGGGCGTGAAGAGTCCCCAGTGGAATACACCATTCAGATAAGAGGCCAAACCATAGAGAGGGCAGCCGGAAGAGCAGTAGTCAGGAGGGTTCATTTAACCTGAGTTTGTCCGTGGGAAGAGGTGTGGAGGATAAATTCTTGGAGCCCTCTGGGAACTGGTGAGGAGTGGCTTCAAATTAGGAAGCACAGGCCAAAGACGAGTGTGAGAAAAACAAGGACATTTGGCACGGTCATTAGTGCCCACTTCATTTTGTTCAGAAAGGAGGGAGGGTGCTGAACACATTTTTGGTTGAAGGATAAGTACATCCTGAAATGCTCTTGAGGACTAAGGATTTGTGAGCTGCATAATTTTTTATCCAGTATATTCAGGTCTGCTTTGGGATTTGTCTGAATTATAGACGTCACAAATGCAGTTAGTAGGAATATTACGTGTAAAACTGATTTCCCCAGGCCTCACCACTGTGCGAATGCGTGATGTCAGTAATAGTCCAAATCTCATTGAGTCTTGCTTCTTCCTACTCACTTAAGACCACAATCCCCCACAAGATCATCATTCCCTGATGTACTTTGGGGAGCTCTCAGGAGGGTCTGTTACAGGTTCACGATCAGTTGTGGTGCAATATTTGCTAAGAATGGCTGCCAATTTCTATGGGTTTCCTGGTTTTTCCTGGGTGCGACTGCCATTTCCTGTTGTTGCGATTGCACTAGGCACTGTTCTGTGTTAGGCATGGCTGCTGCTTCCTGCAAGTGACACGGCATCTACCTTGCACCGTGGCCTCTTTCAGACCCTGCTGTCCTCTGCCGTTGAAATCACAGCCCCCCGTGGATATGACAGTGTACCGCTAATTGCCTTCTTCAGGTACACTGGGTCCTTTACGATGCCAAAGCTTCCACGTGGTCTGTGGTGAACTGTCTGAGAGAAAGATTCTTATCCCCAATTATGTTATACACTGTGACCAAAGCTGGATGCTCATGACATAATATCTTCTACAGGTGTTAATGAAGAAGCTCCTTCAGTTTTTATGTACATCTCCTCCTTTCTTATTCCCTGAGGACCCCAGGCCAGGCTGGGGAGAGGTTCAAGTGATAGCCATCATGGCGGCTTCTCAACTGCTCCTATCCTATGACTGTAGCTCTGTTAATTGACTGAACTTGTTTGATTGCTTCTTTCCTGAAGGGCAGTTCTCCTCCAGGGAGCTCCACCATTTCTCGTGAAAATAGACTTCTGCAGAACTCACCCTTCCAGTTTCTAAGACACACCCAAACATTAAAAATAGCAGTGCTGGTTTGTATGGTGGCACAGCCGCCATGGCTCCAAAGCCAATGGCTGCCCTTGAAGAAGTGAGAGACTGAGTGTCCGCTGTGGTAGGCAGCTGGGACTTGGCGAAAAGAGCACTGGCTGTGGAGTCAGAATGCGCGGATCAATCTGCAGATCAATCCTGGGTCTCATACCCACTAGCTCTATATGGCTTTGGGCAAGTCCCTTAGTGTCTCTGAGCTTCAGTTTTCTCATCTTTATATTAACATTCCTACCTCAAATGTAAAGGAGTTAAAAATTCCTATCTCATCATGATGTGAAATGAAACAAGCCAAGCACAGAAAGACAAACATCCCGTGTTCTCACTCGTGTGGGAGCTGAAAAAGCAAGAGAGAGAGTAGATTGGTGGTTACCAGTGGCCAGAAAGGGCAGAGGGGAGGGGAAAAGGAGAGGTTGATTAATGAATATGAATATACACTTAGATAGAAGAAATAAGACCTGATGTTTGATAGATCGGTAGGATGACTATAATTAACATTAATTGATTATACATTTAAAAATAGCTGGATGACAATAATGTGAATGTTCTTAGCATAAAGAAAAGATAAATATTTAAGGCGATGGATATCTCAGTTACCCTGATGTGATTATATGGATGTACCAGATTGTCACATGTACCGTCAAAGTATTTCCATGTAATATATATCAATAAAAAGTAAATTAATTAAAAATACCTACCTCATAAGGCTATTGAGAAAATGCAAAAGCTAACAGAGAATGTTATTCTTATATCTAACTCAGAAAATTCTGAGAAAATTGTAAGCACCCCAAGAAGAAACAGAGTGCAGTATTCTGTCCATGTGTAGTCTGTGGCTTTCTTTTATTAAAAATTCTGGGAACCTTTCACAAGAGAGGGGTTGTTAACCCTGTTGTCATGGATAGACCCCCTTTAAGCTCCTAATTCTCTCTGCACCTCCATTTCTTTCCTGTAACTATTACGTCGTGACCTGTGCTGAATCAAGCCATGGCCACCTGGAGGGTGCCCCAGCCACCTTGTCTTCTCCCTGCTGCTGAGTGCGGGCTCCACACCTGGGTCCTGCCGGACCTGGTGCTGTGTCTGCAGCACAGGCCTCCAGCCTTGTCACTCCCCCTGGGACACCAGCCTGTGACCTTTGTCTGCTTCTCACTCTTGGCCCCCTCTGGCTCCTTATTTCAACCTCAGTCTTGCCCAAACCAAATGGCCTACCTCCCATCCTCCTTTCAGCCCTCGTGTGGGTCCTAATAATGGTCCTAATTTCACTTTAACAGCTTCATCAACAAGAGCAGCATCAGCTCTGGGTCTGAAGTTCCTACTGTGTATTTTAGAAAATCACTGTTCAGTACCAGTAGGCAGTGACCCTGCCCCTCCAAAGCAAGTGGAAAGAAAAGAAATGATTCTCCACAGAGGGTTCATGGGAGGTGACTATTATAAAATGAAATTAGCCCCAAAGTTATGAAAAATGTAATGAGGGGCTCTGCAGGCCTCTGGGCACTGTCTTTAACTTGCACATGTCTATTTGGGTCTGTCAAAAGGGGAAACAGAAACAGATTCATCTGGGTCAGGTGAATTTATAATTAGGGAATAGTGCATAAAAAAATTAAGGCCTTTTGCTTATTTGTTTTTATTAAATGTATCTATGTATTTAAGGAAAGCAGAGATAATGAGCTCAGAGATGACTCAGATGGCAAGGGCTTGGGGATGGTCAAACAAGGAGGCCTGCAAAGCCAGGACAGGAGGGATGAGAGCGCACAGGAGGGTCAAAGGTCAGTGCAGACAGGTGGGGGGTTGTGAAGGAGGCAGGTCCCTGCCATGATAGAGTGAGAGGGACCAAGGGCCCTGCAGGCTGAAGATTAGAGAGACTTACCACAGAGGGACTGCTCTGACGGGCAGGCAGGTGGAGGCCAGGAGAGGTAAGGGCAGGTTCCGCCCTGGACTGGAAGGTACTTTGTATCCCCCGGTTCCATGGGAGGTCTGGGCAGATGTGTCAAAGGAGGAAGAGTCCCCAGCAGATACCCCAAGTGTCAGGGGCTCTGAGCTGGGGAGTGATGGTGGTGTGTTCATGCTTTAAACTCATTCCAAGCTAAGTAATGTGAAACACTGCTTCCGAGTCACCACATCTCTATGGGCATGGGTGTTCTGGGGCCATCGTGCCTTTTAATAAGGACCTGTCATGCACGTGAGCGCATTGCATCCAATGCTTTGTGGCCAGAAGAGGGAAAGAAGATGCTGGAGAAGCAAAAGATTGCTTTTCCCACTCCCAGTCTCCTCCAACCACCACCATACTCCCTCCCAATTTTAGTTCTGGGTGGTAGTGACAGCAAGTTATTATAATTTCAGTGGATACCAGTGATGATGGGGAACTCTGCAAGGCATCCTATTTAATCAGATTTTCTAAAAAGAAAAAAAATAACTAACATAGATTGAGCGCTTACTCGTACTCATTGCTTTGCCTAATTCTAATGCATAACCTTGAATCATTTAATCCTTTGAGCAATCCTCGTACAAGGGCACAATTATTGTCAACAGTTTACAATTGAGGAAACTAAGGCTACTAGTGGTTAGATAGTTTCTCCGAATATTCAAAGACTACAATAACTGATTTCAGACTGATACTCATGTCTAACACTATGGTATTTGCCACCGAAATAATCTTCATTTCAGGATCTTTGCAGTTTGACGACTGGCCCAGGGGATGCAGGGAAGCAGGACATCCTAAGCTGTAGCGCCCCCTTTCTCATCCAGCTACTTTAAGCTTTCGGCATTTTCTGAAACCTCTTTGGTGGCATATGGAAAGCACACACACTTATTTTAATGGTAGCATCCTTTTGCAGTTATTGCCACTTAAGATCTTCACTGGTAATGGGATACCATTGTACTGTTGCCAGTGGTTTTCATTTCATTCTGGTACTCTGGCATGGGTCCTACAGAGGCTGTCGTTGAATATTAAGAGTTTATAACCTCCAACACGCAAGGGTGTGGATAAAACAGCATTTGACTGTTTTAAAAACATTCTCTCACATTTAATGAGGTTCTTAAGTATGTATAGGAAAAGATAATCAGGACTCTTTAAGAAGCCTTTGGCAAGAAGCTCCAGAGGTTTACCTGGGGCTGACTTGAAATGTGGAGACCAGCCATTAATCAGATGGTCAGCAAATGGACTGAGTTCCACATTGCAGGAGGTTTATCGCTCTATTGCCAGTTTCTTCTTCCACTTGCTTGGAATTAGCCAGTTACCAAAGACCTGGTGCTCAGAGCCAATGATGGCCTTCCGTAGAGAAAAAGGGAAATATTCTCTCCTGGCAGGTAAGATAGTTCCAGCAGAGTCCTCAGAGTTTAAAGGGAGATGCTTGGGCTGAAATTATTAATGCCTTCCCTCAGAAAAACAACCATTCCAGCTGCGAGCAGGGTTTAACTCTCATGTGAAACATCAATACAGAGAAATTAAGGTTCCTCGAAGAAGGGAAACCAAAGTTTATGTAAGAGGAATGTGAAATAGCTTTCCCAGTGGGCATCAGGTGATTTCTGTGTTCTAGTAACTGGAAACCATTTAACTTTTCCTTCCCTTGGTGATCTCACTTTTAAAATGAAGATGTTGGGGTAGATGACTTCCAAGGCTTCCTAAAGTACAAAAATTCTATGGTTCTGGCAAATATTTGGTAAGAATTGAGTATACTGATAAGGTCTTTATGCCTAGATTTTTAGGTCATTTTGCTATGATTAGTACTAGTATTATCATGGTTATAATCAGTAGAAATGAGAGGAATGTGTTATTTTCATGGTTATATTTGCTGAAAACTTAGTGCATTCTGTTGGACACTGTAGTGGCCACTCTAACGTTCCAAGAGTCACGTTCTGCCCCCTAAATTCAGCATCTTTCCTTAGGAACACAGCAGAAAGCTTCCTCACACACCATCTCGCTTCCTCCAACATCTGCCTGACTTTGGGAGGAATGCTGCATCTTTCCACCTGTGCCACTTAAGCCTCCCTCCACCTGCCACAGAAACTACCCAGATGGAACCTGATTGTGTTTTCCTTCTCTGCCCCTCCCTTGGCTCAGAGACATCAGGATGCTAGTTCCAAAGGGACTTCAGATTCAAGGGTGCTCCATTGGCTTATTTAATGACTCAGAGAGGTCTGGGGATCCCATGAAGACTCTTTCTGGTGTATTTGAGATGAGCTGGCATTTGCAGGCTGGCCTAAGGAAGCTATCACCATTTATTGCATTGGGCCATGGGAGAATGCTTTTCAATTTCTAGGTGACTAACTTAAGAATTAATTTTTGGAATGTGATAACATTTGTAGATTGGGGACTGACCAACCTAATCAGTGAGATAACGAAGTTGAGATCTTTATTCTTAGAAATGTATCTTCAACCTTGTTTGAGAAACGTATTGGAGTTAGTAGTCTTAGTTATAGACCTAAAGATGAGGATAATAGGATATATGAAATCCTTAGGTAATTTTCAAATCTTACAAACACTCGTATTTCTTGCTCTTTTTCCCATGAGATCCTGCCTGAATTGGCTATTATTAAATATTTTGTTTTATTTCCTGGTACTGCCTTCTGTTTGGCAGAAGTGCTAATAAGCTATAGCATGGCACACGGGGAGGGGCTAGGAGAAAAGTCTGCCTTTGAGGGAAGACCACTTGAAATAACCCAGATATTTCTGGCAGGCAGATGTGTAGTCCTGCAATCTGAATGCTGCTTTTTCTACGTAAGAGCATTTGTTGCAGCACATAGCCTTCTTACCTGCTATTTCTTTTCTCTCTCTTAGGCTGTATAAAATAGAACCTTCACCTTTTCTGATGATAACTATGAGATAAATGATGAACGGCCAAAGAGTTCAGGAATTCAGCTGAAGTTCATTTTCTTTTACGCAAGGGCTTCCCGTAAACTTAAGAAAGGTTTTCAAATGATATTCAGCAGATACTTTTCCTGGCTTAGGTTAGGTCTGACCCTGAGTTTCATCTAGTTACCTGCTTTGCTTATTGTAATAGGTCTAAAGCAAAAAAAAAAAAAAGAAAAAGAAAAAAAGACAGCTTCTCAGATGAATTGGAGTGCTGGGAGGTAGAGGCTGAACACAGAGCCCCAGGTAGGAACTGTCTATTAAAGGTTCCTCGGAGGAGGCGGAGTGCTACATATGCCTTTTCTCCTGTGAGGTCTGCGTTTGTCGTCTCTCTTTTGCGGTGAGTCTCAAACTGGGCGGACTAAGTCCTCCTGAATAGGCCCTTTCTCCCGCTCCCTCCCCGCACCTGCTGCTCCCAGTGGCTGCGCCCACCCGCTGCACAGCCTGCCCCGACAAAGAAAGGAGATGGACAACAGGCACAGCAGCCAAACAAGCCATGTCAGCTTCCCTTTCTTCCCCTTCTAGTTTAGTGAAAGAATGATTTCCAAGCTTACATGCTTCACCTGGGTTTCTATTCAACCAGGGATTTTTTTCTTTTTATTTTTTTTCCTCCAGCCCTGATACTTGTGGGCAAAATCAGGTCCATTCCTGGTTTCACCAGGCCTTTCTTGACCCCAACGTCTAGAGACTAATCACCATGGCCAATTGCAGACCCGCTTTCCCAAGTGTGTCCGCCAGGACTAGGAACTACCCTGGTTGACATTTTATGTAAGCAAAATGGAGTGCATTTCTTAAAAAGCAAGCCAGTTCAGCTCTGTGGCGCTCTTTGAGAGCTGGTGCATGACGTAGGATAGAATGAGATTAGCATGTTTAAGGCATCAGTGCTACGTATGTGGTCCCAACAGAACAGAACATAATTGGGTACATGAGACATTTAGTTCGATGGTATATTAACAGGGTTACTGCCTGGAATTTTTCTAAAATTTGAATAAAATTAAGCCCCAAATTATTTTAATTTGATTTTAAACTTAATTTCTCCCTCTAGCCTTGGAACCCCTGGCTGAATAGCTGTGGATGATTACAGCAGTAGGAGAGAATGAAATTTACCTGCTTAGCTCAGTTTAGGCATTCTTTACTGAAAAAAATGAAAAAGGGCAAATATTCTCAAGCTCTGCTGGAGAGACCAGTCAGCAATTATGTTTTCCTAGGCAGCAGAAAATTAGCAAAAGATTGAAGGAATCAAAATATTTTGATTCATAATCTGGTACTACTGGTGACTCTGTGACCTTGGGTAAGTTATTTAACTACTTTGTGCTTTAGCGCAACTTATTACGATAAATACGAGATGTTCAAATGAAAACACGTAGCATAGCAAATTAGCTCCTAGAGTCTGAGATTCAAATTTTAGCTGTGCCACTTAGTAGATATTTGACATTGGACTGGTTGACCTTTTGGGTCTCAGATTGCTCCTTTATAACATGTGGAAAATTGTAATAATAACTATGTCACAGGACTGATGTGATGATCAAAAGATAAGGCACATAGAGTGCTTAACAGCGCTAGCTCATAGTACAGGCTTAATAAATATCGTTGGTGTTATTATATGCTTTTTAATACATGAAGATACAGCGGAAGATTAGGATAAGTTCTTGGGGTAGATGGCTTTGACTGGAATTTTCATTGGTGGGAGATTGCAAGCACATGAAACAAGTAGGACAAAAATATGAAGGTGGGAAAGTGGAAGACACATTTGATAATGATGGAGGCAGACTGGTGTGGCTGGGACATACGGCACATGGGAGCTCGGGTGTGAGACCAGACTGGAAAGGTGTGTTTGGGCAAAAGTGTCACAGACGGGATTGGCCATATGAGTAGTTCACACTTTATTCTGTACATGATGTGAAAGGTCTAAACTTTTGAGGAGGGGAGTAACATGATCACACGTATGTTTTATGATGATAACCCATACATGTTCTGCATATGAGGTTAAAACAAGGAGGGATACCAGGAGATCAGCTAGGGACCAATTTTAACAGGAAAATCAAGAAATAAATGAGGACTTTATTAGGCAGGGGCAAGTAGTTTTCTAGGCAGGGGCAAGTAGAGGGAAAAGAGAAGGTATACATGTAAATGTAGTTATTATTGAGTCAATGATAAGGATTCTTTTTACTTTTTCTTTTGAATCAAATTATTAGAGACTAAAATAGATCATAAATATTTAAAACAAGGTCAATAATAAAGAACATAAAAGCAGCATTTAGTGGAGTGTGTTAGTTTGCTGTTGTTGTGGAATAAACTGCACAAAACTTAGTGGCTTAAAACAACGGCCATGTATTATTGCTCATAAGGTTGGGAATTATCTAGATAGCTCTTGTCCCAGCTGGGCTCACTCATGTATCTGTGGTCAGCTTTGGGTTGGGTAGGCTTCTCTTCTGGTTCTCTCATGTTTGAGTGTTGTCTCAGGCTGGTCCAACAAAACCTCAGTTGCGGTAGCTGTGCGCTTAGCCGTGGAGTCCCTCATTCTCCAGGCTAGCAGGGCTTATTCCCATATCATATTCTCTCATGGCTGGTTTCTAACAGAGAAAGCAGAAGCATGCAAAGGCTCTTGAGGGCTAAGCTTGGGGCCAACATATCCCATTGTCCAAAATGAGTGTTAGGCCAGCTCATTTCAAGGGGAGAGGAAGTACACTAAGTCTCTCAATGGGAGGAGCTACAAAGTCACATTCCAAGGAGTGGGTGCAGGGAAACCATCAATGAGGCCATTGGGACATTCAGTGTATCATATGGGGACAGCTCAGACTGAGCTATCGCACTCACACAGCAAACATTTATTGAACACTTGCTATATTTTAGTTACTATTCCAGGCCTTTCCTGCCTTCAGGAAGCTTCCTATTTGGCAGAGAGACAGACGTCTACACAGCTAGCTCTGAGACAAAGGGATGTGTTCTGTATTAGGTATACATTCATTCCTGCTTTCCTGTGACCTGCTAAGGCACAAATTCTGAAAACATCGAACCCTCAGGCTTAGGCTCTCCTAGTTCCTGAGTTAATCTACAGCAAGTTTGGCCTACAGGTATATTCTAGACTTTTACTGCTTGGAGTGGGCTTCTTTGTTCATTTAAAATAATTTCATTTCACTCTTGTGATCATTTGCTTCATTATAATGAAATATACTTTTGTCTCATGAAAGAGCCCAGAGACCTTCATCAGTTTCTCTGGGTGTCACAGATCTCCGTCATCTACCTTTGTCCAGATGCCCCAGATTCTTATGCCAAGATCATGGTGTCCTTATGACTGTGGTGTTTTAGCTTTTGAAATATTTCTCTGTTTACACCCACCTAACTTTACCTATTGCTTGGAACAAAGGGCTGCATTTTGCCCTACTGCCTATCTGTGGTTTTCTAAAAGTCCTTTCCTGTTAGTAATCCTCTTGTCCTATGTTTTGGAGATCAATAGAATGTCTGTAGCTCATTACATAGGGAATCCTGTTGCCTATAAGCAGAAAGCAGAAGTTGCACATAGAAATACTAATTTGTTCTTTCCTTTATCTCTGGTATGTGGGTCTTTTCAGTATCTGCCCCTTGATTATTGGGGTGGGAGTGGGATGAATTCACCTGGAAGAGACTCAAATGAATTTTCAGTAAAGGCATTAAGTGCAGTGAAGCTTTTGCTATTTTTTTTGGTCGTATATTGTGAAATTGTTTGATTTTCATATTATTTAAATTTGACATCATGTATACAAATTATAGTTTTTTATAATAATAGTATTCTTTAAATTTCCCAGTCACTCTTTGAAAAGTCTTGTTTCTTCTGGGAAGAAAAGTGGCCTTAAATCAAATCACTGGCATCCTCTAAGTGTGATAGAGCTCCGGGTGCTCACACAGCATATGCCCCTTCACGCGAAGACTAGACAGGTCCATTCACCCCATCTCCGTGGACTAGGTGCTTTCAGAGTCCCTGACCCACTGCTCAGCAGCAGCCTTGACATTTAGTGCAGGGGTAAGGCGAGGCAAGGAATGTGATGGGGAGATAAAAGTATATGGGTGACCCAGGTCTAGAGCAAAGAAAGAATCTCTCAAAGTTTAATTTCCCAAAGCGAAAGACAGCTCAAGAATGATGCGGGTAGCAGAAAATAAAGTAGTGAGAGTTCTTTTCTCAAATCTGCAAGAAACGAGTCTCATTACATTATTGTCAGAAAGGGAACCATGTTGAATCATCGATCTTAAAGCAAGAAGAGCTGAGAGATAATCTAGAATTCTTTCTGTATTTCATTGTAGCTTCAACGCAAAGACAAAAGTGATCTCTTACAATCTGACAAATGCGTCCCTTGAGAGGAGCAAAAGTATATTGTTCTTAACCTCAGCGGCAAAGATCATCTGGATATAGAAGAGGGAGGTTTGCTCACAAGCTGCTTCGAAATGTTGACAGTCACAGAAGCCTGGTCTCTGGCTGTCACCAGGGGTGTGTGTGTGCGTGTGTCCTGTGCAGCCTCTTCCCCCGCCCCTTCTTTCTCCTGTGTGACCCACATAGGCAGGAGAACTGGAAACTATTCATTTGTCTCTGCAGCCTACCTGCTGGCTGACCTATGCTTTCCAATTATGGAAAAAGTGAAGCCTGTTTCATCAACTCAAATAAATTCTGATCCGGTTTTATGTTCAACCTCACTAACTCAAAGTCTAGCACATAACTCTGTTGGCATAATTGATCTGCAGACACGGAAGAGCTAAGATTTGTCTCTGGTAATAAACACTGTACTCTGTGATGGGGCTATGTATGTGTAATTACCTCACATTTGTGTTGCAGTGTCAGAACCGACTCCATTTATTTATATTTTACAACAAAAATACCATATTTGTAGAGTATTAGAAGGAGCATTTAGTCTATTTAGGTGCTTGGGCGGGGACAAGGAGCCACCAGCGTGGGGGCGAGGGGAGGGGGCAGCGCCATCGAGGCCCAGCATCCAGTACCTCAGCTCGGACAGGCGAGAACCACTGTCTCTGATCAACCTGTGGAAGAGGAAGATGGAAGCTGGAGAACAAGAGCTGGCGTCCAGGCTGGACCACTGCGAGGCCAAGGCCACATGGCACATCTTCCTTATTAGACATTCCCAGTACCATGTGGACAGCTCCTTGGAAAAGGACCACATTCTGGACAGGCTGAACTAACTGGGCTTCGATTTGCAAGCTTGGGGTTGACGTGTAACAAAATCATCTACTCCTGTGACCAGCGCAGTGGAAACCACCAATATCATGGGCAGGCCACCCGAGTCTGCAAGGTCAGCACAGGCCTGCTGCAGGAGGGCCCCCCGCAGCCGGCCAGACCCGCCCCGTCCCACTGGAAGCCGGAAGCTTTGTGTTATGGAGACGGAGGCTGGACTGAAGCCACTCTTTGGAACTGCATCCACCGGGCAGATGCCAAGCAGAAGACAGGTACCAGATCTTATGTCACCATCATCTGCTATGTCACATGCAAAGTGCTGCAGTTTCCTCCTGAAGATTGGCTCTGTCTCTCCCTCAACAATGGCGGCATCACCCACCTGGTGATCCAACCTAATGGCCGAGTGGTGCTCAGGACCCTTGGGGACACCGGCCCTCACCTGGTCCCGAAGGCTGTCCTTGAGACCCCGCGCTCTTCCTCAGCGCAAGACCTGGCTGTGGCCATTCCGTCCCTCTGTCTTCCCTGTACACGCTGCGTTGCTGTTATGTGTTGTTTCTGAGGAAGAGTAGAAATATCCAAAATGCTGCATTTAGGTACTTATTTCTGGCCCACGCTAAAAAGGGAAAAATTTGGATCAGATAGTCTGGCTTCTTTGCAAGGTTTTCTACCTTGTTGCGATCTGCCTGGACGACCCTGTGGGGTTTAAGGTGAAAACCTTATCAGACAGAAGTCAGGCCTGTATTGGGGACTGAATGAGGCCTGACCTAGGCCCTCTCTTTGGGGGAACCCCAGGCTCCTGTCAGGAACCTGTCTAGCAGGAGGGCAGCTGAGGATCTGTTCACAACTCTTTTGCTTCATACATTCTTTTCATTCTTAAAGCCTTTTGTCACTTAAGTATTTGTTAATTAAAGATTTTCCTCATCTGGGTTCCAGCTTGGAAAACCAATTTCTCACTCCAAAGTTACAGATCCCCGACGCTGTTGGGTCTGATCGCCTACTTTATCAGGGCTTCCAGGGCACAAGGACTTACCAGCTACACAGGTGAACTCGGACAGTGAGGGGCAACATGTCTGTGGAGGTGACATGACCATGACCTTGACCTTTGTGCCGGTCTCAGGGAGAGGTGCTGGGCTGGTGACAGGCAAGGAGGGGGTGTCCCATTTAGATAAACTATCCCAGACTGATGGCTCAAACTTCGTTTTCCTCTGGTTAATCTTTAATGCTTATGGATTAAAATATTTAAACATGACATATGTGTCCAAAATATTCTGTTAGTTTAGGGAAAACAGTCCTATGTCTATGAAGTGGTTATGAACATTTTCTGCAATCAATGTAACTACTTGGATATTTGATCTATTTCTCTGTCTACTTTGGAAATAACTACATAATAAAATTTTACTGGTTTTTAAAGAGTAAAAAAATAAATAAATAAAAAAGGTTATTTAGTTCAACATCTCACTCGGTGAAGGAATCCCTGACAGGTAACCCCACGACTCTTTTTCTGAGAACATTCCTTGTAGCAGGGGACTTACATGGATGATCAGGAGCATTTATTCCATTGAGATTGTGAGAAGTTTTCCTCATAGTGAGGCAAAAATCTACTGTGCTCTAATTGCCATTTTGGGCATTATATTCTACTCTCTGGAGTTTTTTTTAACCATTTTTTCATGTGATTGCCTCCAGGTACAATATAACTCTCGGGTAGTCCCTGAGTTTTCTCTTCTTCAAACTAAGCAGCCATATTTCTTCAGCTGGTTCTCAAATTAAGTGATTTTCAGATATTTTGTGCTGGAAACTTGATCAAGTTACAAGTGATCAATTTATCAGTGTGTTCTATTTACAGTGGAATGCAATAGGATTATCATCTCCCTTGTTTGATATGCTATCCTTCTATTAGAGTAATTTAAGATCACATTAGCCATTTTGACAGGCTGGTTTCCCAAGTTTACAGTTATCTAAGATCCAAAGTAAGCCAGGCCTTACCATGCACTCTTTATGGGATTGGTTTCAAATGTAACTCAATTAAATATCATTTTATTAGATTGATCTCATCTTTCTAGCCTGCCCATATATTTTCGAAGTTTGATTCTGTCATCTGACACCTCTGTTATTTTTCCCATCATCTTGTCATGTGCATATTTGGTAAATTAGTCAAGATATTCTTATCCAAGTCGTTGATTAAAATGCTGAATAAAAGAGGACTCAGTAAGGATCTTTCGGTTATCTACCAGGAAGCTCCCTCTGCATTATTTCTCCATCTTTTCCACCAGAATTTCACTAGAGTCTTTGTTGAGTGTCCTGCTGAAATATTTGGCCACCTTTGTGATTAGAAATATTATTATAAATATTAAATATTCCTTCTTAAGAAAAATAAAATGTAAGTTCATACTATTTATACAAAATTGCTTCCATGGTTTTTTCTCCTTCTTGAGTTTCATAAACCATGCCACTTCCCTATGCAAACATCTCTCATATTTCTTGGCAAAACCTGCAACTTATGACACCTTTTCTGAGTCCTAAAAAGAATCCATTTTTCTCTACAAATAATACTATGCAACCTAGCTCTGCAAACATTTTTGTTCTTCGGTTATTTCTGACTCTTGACTTTTGACTTTCTTCTCTATAAATTCTGCTTCCTTGTATCTTCGTAAACACTTGTTCTAAGTTAACAATTTGGTACTTGATAGAACTGGATCCTTTACATTCCCTTGCCACCATTCCACGTCCACTGCTTAATTTCCAAATCTCCAATTATTAATGTTCCCAGTGTTCCTGGCATCTACAAGGTTGTTTTTAAAGGAATTTTGGGAAACATGGTGCATCTGCTATTCCTTGTGGTTGAAATGAAGCCATGGCTGGGGATGGATATGACACCTGCTTAAAGGCCACATAAATAACATTCCGTAATACTTGGGAGGGTAAATCATGGTGAATGCTATTCTCTGGCTGAACCTTCATGAAATACTGGCTAGAATTCAGGCATAGGGATAGAAGTCGCTTGCATAAGTGAGGAGACTGTTTTTTAAAAAAAAAATAGCTCTATGGTAAATAAGGATTCAGATCCCAAGTAAATACCTTCTCACTGTCCCTGTACTTGGGCTGTGCTTGGCTAAATTTACTCTGTGTTACTTTTGATCTGTCTAGGCTAGGATAGACATCATCTGGTTAGTAAAGATACGGCATCATTCTAGGTCATCATTTCTTTAACTGAGTAAAAGCAGTGGCTGGAAAATGAGATTCTTGAGAGAATTTTCTTGATGTGGTCATACTAGTTCTTTTGGATGTTGAATAATAAGTTTGAGATATGGAGAGTAATGTTAGGAGAAGAACTAGCAAAATAACGATAATGATGATAATGGCTAACATTTATTATAATTTTATTCCGTTCCAGGAATTGTGCCTTCTCTAAATTCTCATAACAGTCTTATGAAGTGTTTTATATCATTACCACTCTTTGACAGATGAGGAAACTGAGGTTCAGGAAGGTTATTTACTTAGGTTCAAGCAGCTAAGAAGTGGTGGCAGAGCTGTGAGAAGCTGGGCCAAGCAGTCTGGCCGTAGCTGCACTGCCCAGTATGGTAGCCAGTAGCCAGATGTGGCAATCAAGCGCTTGAAATGTAGCTAGTCTCAACTGAGATGTGCCGTAAATTGCAAAATACACATTGAGAATTGAAGACTTTGTATGAACAAAGGCACATAAATTATCCCATTGATAATTTTCATGTTGATTGTATATTAAAATAATATTTTAGATGAAATAATAAATATAAATGAAATAATAAAATATATTATTAAAATTTGAGCTCACCTGTTTCTTTTTTATTTATTTTGATATATCTACCAGACAATTTAAAATTACATATGTGGCTTGCATCTGTTGGATTGTACCATTCTAGAGTTTAACTCTTAAGGACTGCTGTTTTGCAGAAGAACAAAAACCAGACCAAACTTGGGTTTTGGTAGCATCCTTAGAGAAAAAGAGGAATGAGGAAAATTATGGAGCAGGGCAGCGTGGAGAGTTGAGTGGGGTCCTGCAAGGAAAGGAGGCTGCTTATGGGATATATTACATCTGCAACCTAGAAAGGCCACAGAGTCAATTTTGGGCAACCCCGAAGGGGTTAATTTTGCCCTGAAATTAAAGGAAAATATTTGGTCAAGAGCGAATTGATTTCCTAGAGACCAAAACATCTCAGAGCAGTGGTCTTGGGCTAAAATATAAAACCAAGAGTGAACGCTGAAGTTAAGGGCAGGATTACATAAAATATGGGTTTCAGGTGATTTTACAACAGGGCAGATTGGGGAGATGTGGAGCAATATTTTCAGCCAAATATCATGGGATCAAGTAAGATCATTCCTGATGAGCCACCAGACTAGTTTAGCTGGTGAGCACCCGTGTGGTTGTGCAGTTGATAAAATATGGATCTACTTCTATACCAGTTGGTAAATGGCAGCTTCCCTGAAGCCTGTGAGTGCCCCCAGTTTGTCATCCACGCTTTCTCACAAGTTGGCACCTAAAGGGCTAATGCCTGACAGAGCAGGGGCTGTGAGACCCTGTGCCACCCCTAAGGCCAGCTTCAGTTCTGGGGGACTGTTGAAGGTTCCATGCCAGTTGTTGAATATTTTGAATATCGCCTTTGTTTATGAGAAGCTATAACCTGCAACTTCTCTAATTTTATGTAATTAGCACTGTCATGTAATATGGTCAAAGAAAGTTGTATTCTCCAAAATACCTTTTAGTCAGGGAGAATAATATGTTCTCCAGGAGGAACAACTTGAAAAATACATCCAGGGTAAAAGCTGAGTGTTTGAGGGGATTCAGAGTGGGAGAGTCTGTTCTGCATGATATAGAAAAGAATTCCTTGAATAAGATAAAAATAAAGAACATGTGTCTCATGTCCAGGACTAGGAGGACAACCAAGGAAGAGGGAGGCGGGAGAGCTGAGGTGTGGAACCCCCATGGAGATGGCGAACGTCCACTCTGCAATGATGTGGCCCTTCCCTGGGTCTACCCACATCTGCAACATTATTAAGCCCACAGAATGGATGAAACAGGTGGATTTTCCCCCTTTGTGTAGAAACCAGTTAAAACTTGATTTCAAATCTCAATGGATCTGGATAGAACAGTAGCAATCAAGGCAGACATAGGTACTCGGAGAGAGACTGAGAGAAAGACAGACACAGGAGTTGTAAAAAAAAAATTTAGGAAACATTTTTGACTGTGCTCGCCTCAGAATTGGTATTTGGACCAAAATCAATAAGACTGCCCAAGAATAGGGGACATCACCTGACATGGGAGCTACAAGCAAATACTTAGCACCTTAAATATCTGTGGTGTATATGCAGAATATCAGTGATCTTTGGGGAAGGGGAACAAAGGAGAAAAGCTAATGAATCCTAAGACTTTGGAGGAGAAATCACCCATGTTCTTCAGGTGCCAGTGATGAAAAGGTACCAAATGGTGTTTCACCTTCTTTTGTGCAGGGCTCTTCTTCCCAGCTGTTGTGGATCTTGCAGCCTCTACTGTGGGCCTGCCCCCTCCCAGGTTCTCGTTCTGCAGAAACGTCTTGCAGAATATTCCAGTGCAGTGTGGAGAGTGACTTCCTTTAACTCTTCCTTTTGCCTCTTTTTCTTTTCCCAAGTCGACTTGCCTTTCCTGGAGATTCCTGGTACAGGTGAGGTGGACTGAAATCGATATGGAAAAGAAGAGGTACAGAGGAGGCTGGAAACTGGTGAGTGGTCAGGAGGATGTAGGCAAGTTTGGCCAGATGATCACTCTTGAGAAGAAAAAAAAGAATCCTCAAGGAAGTAGGTGAGAGGACGAAGTGCCAGTTCACTCCTATTCTTGGCTTCATTTTTAACTCTCTATTTACTGGGTTGCCCTTCTGTTCTCAGAACCAGGAGGGGGCATTACAAAGGTGATGTGGGCTGCAGCATCCATATTCTGAAGCTATTTTTACTTAGAGTCTTCTTTTTGGCCTCCAGGTGGAGAAAGAGATGGAGCCACTTGGTTCTTGGAATAGGGGTCAGATTCTCTTGGCTTTGGGAACAATGCACCTTTGGGACTCCCACTGGTGTCCCCTTGCTCTCCCAGCTCTGTTGTGACCTCCTCCTGCCCACATCTTTGCACGTTGTGCAGCATGGTGAGAGCCATATTTATTTAAGCACAGAGGTGGGAGCTGAAAGGATATAAAACTATAAATGTGTTCATTTTAAGAAGTTTTGGGGACTTGTGTCTCCTCTCCTCTCTTTCCTTTCCTCTCTTTGACAATCATATTTCTCTCACTGTCTTTCCTTTTTCCTTTATTTTTTTCCTTACATTTATCTTTCTAACCTTAAAGCTTTCTGTTTATTCTCTTGTCTCTGGTCTAATCCATATTAATTCCTGCTCCAAAAACCATACCCACTTTTATCAGTACCACTCTGGTTTATTTCTGTTCTTTCCCTAGAATATGATAAGGAATGAACTAGCCCATGTGTACTGCAGTATAAGATCATATTAATTTGTTCTCCTGCTCAGTAATTTTCAAGGACTCTACCTTTCCTGACTCTTCAATTCCAAACTCTGCAACCAGAATTTCCAAAGTTCTCAAAATTCAGAATTTCCCTATTTGTAAAATGGGAATACCATTTTATGTGAAGAAACATATACGTGGCTAATGCACATGAAAAATAGCCTCACTGTAATCAAACATATGGAAATTAAAACAACAATGATATACTGTTTTTTACCTACCAAAATTTTTACCTAGCAGAAATGTTAAAGAAGATATCAACTGTGGGTCATGGTAAAATCAGCACTTTCAGACACTGCTTATGGGAGTGAGAAATGAGACTACATTTTGGGAAAACAATGTGTAAAAATGTATTAATGACTTTTGAAAAGTTTTTATCCTTGGCTGATTCTTCCCTAATTCCACTTCTAAGAAATTATCTTCATGACATCAGATATACAGACAGAGAGGGACAAATAACTGTATACGTTACAATACTATATACTGAGCACATATGGGTGCCCAGCACTATGTTAAGTGCTTCCTGGGCACCATCTTATTTACGCTGTGAGGTGGGTGCCTTACTAACCCATTTCACAGATAAGAAACCACGGCAAGAGAGGCTAAGTAACTTGCCTAAGGTAATGAACAGCCTGTAGATGGTGGATTCTGGTTCCAACCTAGACACTCTCACCACAGAGCACCTGCTATTAACCCCTACCCTGTAGTGCAGTATATACTTATCCATTATGTTATTTTCCTGTTTACCTTTTCCTCCTCCACTCAACCATGAAAGCTTAGGCAGGAAGCTCCTGTCTCTATCATCAGCCTCTAACCCAGTGTCTGGTGTTTATTAGGCACTTGATAAATATCTGCTGGAGGGACAGTCCAGCTGAACCTTTATCGTCCTCAGCACCAACTCATCACTTTTGTTTAAATTGCTCCCACCACTAAAATTGGGCTCTTAGCGCATTAGTACCTGGTCATTACCACCACCATCATCATCATCATCGCCATTTTATTTTTGTTCCATGAAAATTTTCCTGATTCATGATCATGTGTGATCCCTTCCTTTTCTAAGCCCCATAACATTTGTTTTTTGATAATTTCATTTCACTTTGCATTATTGTCACTTGCATATTCCAGATGTTGGAACTGTAAACTCTTTTTGACCAAGGATAATTTCCCATTGCTTCTTGCATCTTCCTTTGTGCCTAGGACAGGGTCTTTTCTATAGTGTATGCTCAGCAAAGATTGAATATATGATATGTCTTTAGAAGTAAACATAAAAGGCTACGCTATTTACAAAACATATCCCTCAATGATCACTCATGATAAAATGAGTTTACCAAAGCAGTGCACGTATTGCGATACCATTTTTTACAATGATATTTACTCTTACTTAGTACATTTGACTTTGCAAGATTAGTAACCCAGTGGGTATTAATCCCTTCTGCCATTCCCCTGTACACCAATTAAGGCCTGAAAGATCGGATTAAATGCCTATTCCAGACCCAATTATTCACTGTTCCTATTCATAATACTCCTAGTTTCCATCCCAGGGATGGGCTTTCTCTGATGAGGTTGGCTGGAGCCACGTTGGTTTCTGGTTATTGGGAAAATACGCCATGGTTGACCACGTGGATGTTCACCTTTCGCCACATTACACTTCCATTTTTCTACTTTTTGATAAAAGCCCACTAGAAAAACGATCTAAATTGGACCCAAAGTAGTCCTATCTTTATCTTCTGTGTAACTGCTTTTTGTACCCATTTGTACTGGTTATCAGCGTGGGATCTAAAGAGGAGTTGCATCTCTTATTTTTTAATTTGCTGCCAAAACTCCTTCCCGCCCATATTGTTGATAGCAGGGAGAGCAACTTCACCTTCTGCAGTTCTCTCTAATTGCCACACTAGATTATTCAAGAATACTAGGTATTTACCCAGGCCGTGGGTCATCCTGATTCCAGACCTCATGTGGACAGAGAACTGCCCAGTCTAGCAGTCTCCTAGTGGACCCTGTTTTACTCACCATTCTGCTTTGTCTTAGGCTTGCAGTGCTTCAGGTTATTCATCGCTCACTCCGTGTGCCCAAGCAGGACCGTTGTTCTGGGGCGTCTGTCTGCAGGGACTTCCAGAGTCAGCTTTGTGCTGTGCTGAACTGTTCCTCCCTCTGAGTCTCTGGTCCCTTGTGTTGAGCTGGCGTCAGTCTCAGATTCCACACTGCCATGCGGAGTGCTCCTCCATTTTCCTCCGCTGTCAGTGCTCTCAGTCTGAAGTGCATCCGTCTACAGAGGAATTTCTAATAGTTTTGAAGGGGTTTGGAGTAGCAGTCTCTCTTCTCCCAGCAGAATCCTTGGCTCCTCATTACTTTTCCCCACCTCTTCTCTAGCGATCAGTATGTCTGTACCAAGAAGAATACTTGTATCATACTTCAAAAGTCTTTTAGTCCTCTTCCAGGAACAGAGGCATTTGTTTGCCTTTGAGCACTCTGAGATGATGTAGACTTCTGTTCCAAGGTGATCCTCTGCGTCCACTTTAATGAAGAAGCAGCCAACAACTTCGTTTACTAAGCAATGTTAAGTCCCATTGCACCAAGTCCACCTGTGTGTATTTGACAGATGCATAACTCTTTACATAACGTGTGCAAAGATCGTTCTATGATGACTCATGTCTGCCGTTTTTTGCACATGAACACCTAATATTGTGCAGATGTGGGGTGCATGCACAAACTCAACTAAGAACAAACTAGCTATCTTTGACAATGTAAAATTGAATTTGGGAAAAATCAAGGAAAATATAGCCCTCTAAATTTTGTTTCTCATAGGGACTCAAGTTTCTTCATGGCTGGATGGGAAGGAACTTACCAAGTATGTGTCTGTCACTCACTAGTTGGGCACATGGAAACACTGGTCACTTCTGCAGTTCTAACCATCCCCCTAACCCTCACCCCTGTTGGAATGGGACCCCTCAAGAGTTCCTCCTATGCTAGTGGTGGAATGTGAGATTCACCCATGGCTATAATCCATGGTATCTTTGGGTCTTCCCAGAGAATAGCCCTTAGAGCATTTATTTCACCTCTGAGGGTGTAGGTAAGCATAGAGGTTGAGTCTTTGCTAAATGAGAATACATTTGCTATAGAGCAGGGCGCAAGGAATAGCAAGTGTGATTATTTTATAGACCTATGAAGATATTTAGAAATTAGTTGATTTGTAAAAGAAAAAAACATCTTTTACAAGGCCGCTATGTTGTCTGTGATAGAATTGTGTCTTAATTTGTTGAGATATTTAGAATTTCATGTTTTATTCCTGCCTTATCTCTTCCTGCTCTTAATTCAGGTATTTACACGGTGCGGGCATGATTTAAATCCTTTATCTTTGTCAGCAGGAATTATTTTGCATTACTTTATGTGTGTGCTTACAGAATTTTATATGGTAAAATTTTGATCGGCTGATACTGGATGGATACTTCTTTGAGCACATGCTGGCGGATGAGTCACCCGAGAGAATCAGGGGAAGTAGGTGGTGCGTGTGGCCTCAGCAGGGGGCAGCAATGGGCGTGAGGAGTGGGTGGTGTTAGCCCATCTTTATGCTCAAAGCAAGCTATTCTGCAGATGAGCCAAAGACTGATGGTATGCCTCAGATTGGGGGAAGAACTCAGATTGGGGCAAGCCCAGAGAACATCTGTGACTTTCATGTGGAAAGACAGGGTATTTTCCTTAAGATAGTGAAGAGGAATTGTGTCTGGCAAAGTGAAGTAGCTGGATGATAAACAGCCCTGCAGCTGGCACCTTCCAGACCTACCCAATGGGTGCTGTTCCATCTCAGAGCAGATGGCGGCTGGGAACAGTAGCTGAAGAAGATGGCTTTTATGAAACGGTAGAACCAGTGTCATCTATGGGTTGTTGAATGTTCTCTAGACATCTGACGAGGCAATAAGAAGCAGGAAACAGGCTAAGAATATGTCTCGTGGGCCAGAAACTATAGCAATTGTCCAGTTGAGTGAATGACCTAAAATCACGGGGGGAATCAATGGGACCCATGTCAAACCCTGAGAAGGTAGAATGTTCTCACATATTCAGACGGGGAGAGCTTGGGAACACCTGCTGTTTTGGGTTATGTTGAAAGGCCAGTCAAACTCAGGAGCTGTGTTTCATTAGCTATAACTGATGCTTAGGCAATGAGGACAATAAAAATGATGATGAATCTAGCAGCATAACCAGTTTGTAAACCTGTATGAAATAAAACTTTTCCTTTCTTATGTTCATGGCTGTCCTGTGTGGTCACTAGATTCATACTTAGTGAACCAGAGAGCTTACTGTGTGCCAGGCAGTGTACTAAACACTTCCTTATGTATTGCCTCATTTAATCCTGTATGAAACTCTGTGAGTTAAAAATTAGCCCTTTTATTTTCTAGAGGAAAATGAGGCTTGGATAAGTTCAATAACTTGTCTAAGAGCACACATCTAAGAAGCATTCAGATTTCCATCCGGATTTCTGATTCCAAATCCAGTTATTTTTCGACAGCAGCAGTGTGCTTCTTCCCTTTTTTACACTTCTTTGTTACCTTGGCTTCTTGGTAAATCTATCTTTTTAAAAGGATGTAGGTAGGTTTATAAAGAGGAAAATCTAAATTTTGATGTTTACTGAGGCACCTTTGTGGCGTGGTGGCTTCAGGAACCAGTAATCAAAATCATCATGAAGGCTGAGGCACCTGGGGACGACACACAGGGAGGAAAAGTTTGCAGGGATTTCTGCAGGTCGGTGCCCCTTGTTCTTGTCAGACAGAATCCATTACGGAAAATCTTTAGACCATTTATTCTCAGGAATAAATAGCACAGACCTTCTTCCCTGTGTGGTCAAATGGAGGGAGTTTGCAGCTTGTATTGAGATGCTATTCCCAAGGGCTAAATTGGCATTTATTGGACTTTTAAATCTCGATGCTAACAAATAACTCTATAACCTCCTCTCACATGCCAAATTTTGGTGAAATCTATTAAATATTTCAGAAACCCATCTTTTTGACAACTACTTAGCCATCCTTTCACAGAGGGTAAACTTAATATTTTACCTTGTTATATTCTGATACCATCAGAGTTAACCAAATTTGGTCAACATCCCTGAATATTAAGTTCTTTTCAAGTGCTCATGGACACCTCATAGGTCAGTGTGAAATACCTGATAATTCAGGAGAAACGGAGCTCTAACTTCGATGGTCAGAGCCAGTTCTGCCATCCTAAATTCAAAAGGATGTGGAGAAGGACACAGTTTGAACAGAGTGCAGACCAGTTTTATGTGCAGTGAGGAAAAGCTAAAGACTGTTGAGTTTGGCTTCGTTCAAGTCCTATTGGTAAGGTATTTGAGAGAGCAGGGCAAGATGGGAGAAATTTCATTTCTTGCAGCTGAGAAGAACAGGATACAGTTAAGATTTTAGAAACCAAGAGCTGTATACAGATTAACGGAAATTCAAATAAAATAGAAGTGCAGATAAAATAAATAGCTCACTTTCTGAACTGTTTAACATCTGCCTGATGTTGCACAAAAAGCTTCCTGAAGGACTGACGGAGGTTTGTTTTGGGTCCCAGTGGCTTCGGACAACGTGGAGGAACCACCTCATCCCAGGATGTCCTGGAACTCTGTTCCTCATCTTTCGTTATCCCCAACCAGTCTGAGCTACCTGCCGCCATCCACCTGCTTTATTTATTTATTTTGGGGGACACGTCTGTGAGCAACTTTTCGTTAACCCTTGCAATGCCTGTGGAAGGGATGTGATGTTGTTAGTGTCTGTCACTTAGCTTGCTGAAGCAAGCAGTCTTTATCTCCAAGTACACTGTAAATCTTCAAATATATGATTTGACTTTATCTGCAAGTAAATTGCACCTGCTCGCTGTGCCCAGTTCTCTGTTAGCCACGAGCTGCATCCCGAATAAGCACCAATGGCTGCATAGATAGAAGAACAGATGGGGGAATGCTGCCAGCGTCTATTCTTGCGCCTTCGGAGACGTGCCTGAGAACTTGGAGCGTGTGCGCACAGCTCTGAGTATGAAGGCAGCGAGCTCGCCATCCATCTTGAGAACCGTGTGACAAAAAAGCCACAGTTGAATGAATATTACAACCAGACAGTGGATGAAAACAGAATGGGGAATGAGAACAGGGCCTTGGGTGGGTGTGGGAGGTTCTCGTGTGAGTGGCCTTATGTCACCGAGGGGACTCTCTCCAGCCCCACCAGGGGATGAAGCCTGACTCTTGCCACATCTCTGCTCTGTCGAATTCGGAGCAAGGTGAAAGTCATCGAGGCCTCATGAAAATGGGAAACTAGAATAAAGCCAGGAAATAGTAACTAGTGGTAGCCTTTTTCTTTCTAGTTAGGCTCTTTTAATTCGCAAGAGCAAAGACCAACTAAGTTGTTGCCAAACAACAACAAACAAAGTAAAAACAAAATACCAAGCAATTTATTATGAGGATATACATGGAGCGAGTTGGAAAGCTGGGCTGGTTGCCTACTGGGTCCCTTTTGAGGACATGGGGCCTGTATTTTAAAGGATGCCTGTTTTTCAAATGTGTCTGGTCCACGTTCCTTTCTGCTTTCCCTGAAGTCCCGTAGCTTCTGCTTCTCCTTATTTCACAGTGCCCGTGACCTTGGTGGCCATGGCCCCCACTATATTTCATATTATAGGTGAAAACCCTGCCATTCTTTCAAGGTTTTGGCATTCAGATTCCTGAGAGAGACAGAGGGTCTGACAGTCCCAGCTCATTTTTCTAGCCAGGCCCAGACTGCAGGCACCGGGCGGCTTAAAGATGGGCCGCGTTAGCCTACACACCTCTGATCAACAGTACCTATGCTGTGCAGGGAACAGCTGAGGTTGTGAGCCCGGCAAGTTAGTCTGAAAGGAAAATCAGGCATAGGTGGATATGATCACTTGACATATCAAAGAAGGAGACTTAACTAATTCTGACTTTAGAAGTCTTCACTGAGCAAAGTGGAAATCCTCTTTTAGTACATGTTTAATAAATACAGCTGATTAGGTTTTGAAAGAATTTTATTGTGGACAGAGTGAGAGAATCTTTGCCTTTATGTGAAGGAACAGTGAGGGAGATCTGTGAGTTATTCTACCTTACAACAGGAAAGGATTAAGAAATTGATAGAATTAAGGAGAGATGAATTTATCCTTCCTCACCAAAGATATCTATATTAATAACTTAGTATAACTAACTAGGTTACTGACACAATGGAGTTCTTTAATGGGAGGTCTTTTGGAGACTCTTATTTAGGTAATTTTGATAATCTTTGCACCATTGCAGAACTCAGAAATATGAATAAAAGGGGACATTTCCCTGTGTGCCAAAATACCCTTCCTCTTTGTGTAAAGCGTAACTTGCAAACTGAATCCATGATTTCTGGTAATTCTGTTGGTAAGTTGCTACATATGTAACTAATATGTGCATCAACATGCAGATAAAGACATTGTACCCCCCTCCATTTGTACCTGGAAGTATCCCTAGTTCAGATTGTACCCTATTTTTCAGCAAAAGGTGAGAAACTGTGTTGCTGTTTATACTGTTAATACACACGAATGTCATTGCTACTATGTATTCATTTAATTTCAGGGGCCAAGAATAAAAGCAGCTCTTAAAGTATACTCTTATCAGTAAGAAAATAGGGGAAAAAAACCTCATTATATTTTTTAAATAGATATGGAGGTAGTTTTGAGAACTGATAGCATTTCGGTAGTCATCTATGTATTTTTAAATGAATGGAGCATGGGAACTAATCATTTGAACTGGAGAAGGAAAATTTGGTGTCGGGCTACTTTTATGAGTTGCTTGGATTTAAATTTGAAAGCCCAGGTCACCTCTATGCAAGGAGCACTAAAATAATTGATGTATCTCCTGACCTGTGTGTATAATTATTGAAAACTATTGGAGGGCTAGAGGGAAAAGGCCAGTGTGAAGAAATCAAATACATCGAGGGAAGAGAAGAGACTAGGAACTATCATTCCCCTAGCTTCTCTGAAGGAACAAAAATTTTAACAAAATCAATTTGCAATCGTTTCAAGAGAAGAAGGTTTTTTAACTGGGTAGCCTGACTTCATAAAGGACAAATCCTGTCATACTAATCTAATCTTCTGAGATGAAAATGAAAGGTTGGGTAGATCATGGAAAAAGATTTATATATAATTCATTTGGACTGTGGATATGATCTGGATATGATACCATATGGTAAGCCCATCAGCCCCTACCTCGCTGTCTGAGATAGTAAATATCAGAGGCTCATTGTCCACCTGAGGGCAAATCTAAGGCTAAGTTCAAGGCCAAGTGCTGCTTATGTTTCTATCCACAGTCTGGCAGCATTTGGATTGAAATGCACGTGGGAATTTAGTTTGCTCACTGCACAGAACAAGTGGGAAAACTGGCAAAGAGAGGGGTAAGTAGAAAGAAGCTTAGAAAATATAGCTGTCCAGACATGCTGCCCTCTCTTCTCACCATTGCCATGATACATATTCTAAACCTCATGTTATCACTTAAGTTAAAAATACCATCAATAATTTTGTATATTTTGATCTTATCTTCCAGTTAGCTCACCTGAGAATGAGTGTGATGACTTATACTTGATTTTGACCTCCTCCAGGCACCCGATAGGCACTTAATAAATATGTGATTGATTAGCAGACAGTAAGATTATAAGGAGCCAGTCATTTGCATGTCCAGTAGAAGAATACTGTAGGGTAAGAGCATGTTCCATGTCCACCACTAGTTAGCAGTGCTGTGGGTGATGCATGGAACCAAAGCTTAGGGAACTCATGAAAATAATCTCTGTACTCTACTAGACAGGGGTTGGACTTTAACTAGATGACTGTGATCTTTCTGTGCTTCACAATTAAATGAGGATGTGTGTTGCCGTGGGTGAGTGTGTCAGGCTCTGAGTCAGGCCCGTCTAGGTTTTCTTACCAGCAGTTACCTTGGGTAAGTCCCTTCACTTCTCAGAACTCACTTTCTCTATTGGTAAAATGGAGGAAGTAATAAGGCTTACTTCAATGGGCTATGAGAATTAATTTACATATTGCATGTACAGAACAGAGCGCCCTGTAAGCAGCTCAATGAATATTGTCATAAGAACTAAAAGAAATGGGGAGGGGGGAGGGTTGTTCAGGCTCAGAAAGAAAAGGCTGGGAGTGGGTTTAATAACAATCTTTACACGCAAGGTAATGACGAACCATCATCATTTGGTTCGGTTTGATACCATTTTTGAGGGCCCGTTATGCGCTTTTCGTCAGGGAGAGCAAGAGAGCCAAGGGCTTAATCTGCAGCGTAGCAGAGTCGAGATCCACACAGGGATGAATTTCTGAAAGTCAGGATTGCTGGACTCACTGGCTTACGTAACTGAAGAAAATTGTGGAATTTTCTTTGAAGACTTGGAAAATAATCTAGTTCCACCTCACATTCTCCTAAACTGCTTTCATGGGGGTCCTGCTCTGAGCTGGACTAGAGTCTTCCCAAGCCACTCTGGTGAATGTCTGTTCTTGGAGATCTTGGGCTAGCATTGTTTAACAGAGAGATTCAGCTGTGCTTATAAAAAACGAACATATCGGCACCTTTCAGCAGTACCAAATTAACATCAAAATGTCATTGCTGAGCCATAAGGATGCCCCCGTTTTGTTTTGTTAGCTTGGATCAGAATTCATAGTCAGTTAATTGTGAGCCTGATAGCTTCAGGTGAGTTTCTTTACTGCCAGTTCTAAAGATAATGAGATTGCACGTAACACTCAGACTTGTCTGGGATGATTCATCTATAGGCAGAGGCCCTAGCAATTGATACAGGCTAGGATCCCATTGTCACAATGGCTCTGCACTCCAGAGAGTCTGATGAGGGTGGGTGGAAGAATAATCCCTGAGCTGCTTTCTGTTTGGAATCAATAGGCATTTTCTCTTGAAGACCTCTTTCCCTGCTTGCTTACTTCCACCAGAGGGAAAGTATTCAGGAGAAATGCTGTGAACTTCAGAAATGTTGGAGACCACTGAAGGTGGTTTAAAAACAAACAAGTAAATAAATTTAAAATAAGCACGAGTATATGGGCCTTCGCTTGTCAAGTTCTTATTTCTGGGAAAGATTGGTTCTTATCTCTGCCAGCTTTTGTACCTCCCTCGAGTGACTGCTGCTCTTCTCTCCTGGGCCAGTCTCCCAGAGTCAAGTTGAGATACTGACAGCATTTCAGCTACTCAAGGCCCCAAAGGGAAGGATGGAGACACTGGCTGGGCTAAGGGTGTAAGCCGGGTAGGACATTTCAATGGGGTCTTTATATGTGGAATTAGGACCGTGGGAAAAGGAAGGCAAAGAGGAAGAAGTCTCAGGCTGAGGTGCAGTGCTGATGACAGCAGAGACAAGATGTGTTCCAGGGATGCTGGCAAGGTTAGTGCTGGTACCTCAGAGGGGCCAGACTGGGTCAGAGAGAGCGCCCCTTGACTGTGTTAGAAGCTGGATCTGTAGCATTCTGTATCTTTTAAATCAACTACTCCTTCTTCGTATGGATAGAGAAATTGGTAGGCTGTTTTCTAGGACTACAGACAAAATTGTATAGTTAGAAAAATAGTTTTAGTGCAATTCTCCTCTATATCAGGTTAGGGGCTAGGCATCTGTTCTAGTAGATGGTGGTGTACTTTTAGTAGGACTTTGTATGTCCAGAGCTAGAGGGAAAGAAAATGAAGTGTGAGCAATTAGGAACTCTGAACTCTTAGAGGTCCATTTTTAGTGCTAATAGCCAGTAGCCATAAGGAGCCATAGTAGAGTAGAGTTGAATAATTCTGAAAAAGAGAAAATGTAAAAATTCTCAAACTTGAATGCAACCAATCAAATACTGAACACCATTTTCATTCCATTACAGGCCAGGCAATCTAGGATCTGAATAATGTCTAGCGGGAGTCAGAGAACTGAAAAAGATTGTACTTAACCCTGGCATGGGGTTGCCTGCCTCAGGGTGGAGGCCAGCAAGCTCTGAGTACCCTATTTAAGACCAAATAGCCTTCTTAGTGTGATTCAGACTGGTATGAACATGCAGGAATTTGATATTGTAGTGGAAAATGCACCGCAAATGTGTTAGCACTAATAATGCACTAATCATTTCACTGTATAGTATAGGAAAGGGGAGGTGGTATCAGACCTCAGCTGGCATCTGCAAATATAGGGAGAGGGCCTAGCAACAAGGGTGTAGGCAGTTTCTTAGGGACTGTGCATAGTACTTGGAGGTTCTAAGTAGGGTTTCGCATGCAGTGAAGACTGGAATAAAACTCAGGACGTGAAGAAGAATTTAATCCTTTGGAATGAGACACATTGAAAGGCACCCAGACAGGCTCAAATACTGGGCTCGGAGCAGCCCAGCCAGTTTTAGAAGACGGTGTTGGTGAGGACGGCACTTGGCCAGTCCTGGTCTCAAGATCAGGAGCAGTGCTTGATGGCTCACGTTCAAAGTCCTACAGTTGAATGAGGCTGAGATAGGCAAGTGCTGACAAGTTGTTGAAGACTTTTTTTTTTTTTAATCTGCCTGTATGCAATTTTATTTTCATTTCTGGAGCCCTTCAAAATGCATTGCCTCTTTTAGACAGAGGACCAAATTGGTTTGGGAGATGTGAATAAATTCAAAGCTGCTTTGATTGTGAACAGCCGTCCTTTGCTGTATGTGAGGAAGTAGCGATCAGTTTTCCAATCTAGAGACCTAGGAAAACACATCACTGAATGTTTGATGAAAAAACAACTTTCTCACAAAACTTCTTTCTGGATTTAGCCATTGGAGACAAGGACTTGTTAATCTGCTGCCAAACGAACACAACTGATCCAAATTTTAAATTCAGCCATACTTAGTCTTCCTTTCCACGTGGACCTGAACTGAAGGGCAAAGAGCTCATTGTTTTCCAGGGATCCCTTAAAGAGACCCCTGTGTAGAAACATAAGCACTGTACCTAGAACCAGTGCTGGGATTATTTTTGGCAACAAACGAGGTACTGGCACTCCTAGCTTAATCAAATATAAAATGCCATTTCTATTCTTCCGCTCTTGAGGGCATCTGCTCCCTTCTCTGCTCCCCTTCGTATATGAACGTGATGTTCTGATTGAGTGCATTTGAAGAGATGGAAATGTTAATTTATTTGAGACAAATGTCAACATCTTTACTCTGAAAAATGCTAGTACGTCAAGTACCGTCACTGGCTTGTGCTCAACTCTGCTCTTTAATAATAATCACCGTTATTGTGTAGACTCTACCCTTTCGGCTTAAGTAAAACGGAAAGATTTTGATGGCATAAGGCAATTTTGGATTTAGTATCTCATGCCTAAGAAGAAGTGATCTGTTTTCCCTTTGGTTATTAGGTTTAGTTTTATGATGCCTCTTTTTTTATTCCATAAATGCCCAGATCTCTATTGGTGTTGAACACACTTGATCTTATAAATTTGTCTAAATAAATTTAGTCTGATATTGACAACCCTACTACCTAATTAATACTGTCAGTTTAATATTTACACAATTTTGTTCTATCCATTTCATTTTTTTCCAACCTTTCCTATTCCTCTATTTTCTTCCCTTGCGTTTATTTAAAAGTACATTTATTCAGTCACAGAGCTTGATTGTTGCTGAACTTGTCAGCTTGCTCTTTTATAGAAAAGAACCTCTTAATAAAAATACAAGTCAATCCATCTGAGAGCTGTTTTGATTTGCATAATGGAGCAAGCCATAGCAAGGAATTTTAATTTAAGATGAAATGAAATAGGCTTGTTAAGATTTTGGCAGTCCTGGTACTTTACAGAGGAGCACAGACACGTTCTAGAAGTGCTCTTAGTGTTCTCCAGGCCCTTTGCTCCCTGACTTTAATTCTGTAATTCATGTGGGTACCCTAGTGGGAGGGAGTCTGCCTGTTCATTCTTCCCCTCCTGTTGCCCTTTCTGTCATGTGTAATAAGCTTTCCTTTTGCTAAAAAATTGTCTCTGAGACCGAGAATATGAAGAACCTTGTAGACATTCTCAAAGTGAATACCTTTAGTTTCTTTCCCAGCTGTGGCTTAAATCTGGTGATTAAAGTTCATGCAAAGGAGAGACTCAGTCGGGGAGGAAAATGGGGCAAAACTCAAGGAGAAAGCACAATAATCTTCTGAAGGAACAAATAATGAAAAGAATGCTGGCTTCTGTGGGTGCTGTTTAGTTATCCTGAGTGGTTCTTAAACTAGCCCCATCTGCTTCAATTTCTGTTCACGGGCTTTTGAAAACCCAGAGTGTTCTCCTTTATGTGCAAGGGTTTAAGGAAAAGAATAGGTCTGGCATTTAACAGGCAGAGAAGATCATGATTCTCCATCAGTAAACTCCCATT
Source organism: Indri indri (assembly GCA_004363605.1). Taxonomy (NCBI): domain Eukaryota; kingdom Metazoa; phylum Chordata; class Mammalia; order Primates; family Indriidae; genus Indri; species Indri indri. The sequence continues at coordinate 874 of RJWJ010013889.1, read as the reverse complement.
GTGTGTTTCCTTCGTGATATTTCTGATTAGTGGTGAGGCTGGAGAACATCAGACGTTTTCTCTGTCTTGCAAGGCATTGCTCACAAAAGTCTGGTGCTATTCAAACCCATCCCAAGGAGCCAACTCCAACTCTAGCTTTAGTCACCTGAAAAAGGTGATGAGGTGATGTCAGAATTTCTAGTCATCAAAGGAGATGATCTCTTGGGATTGGGTGAGGAGAGAAAAATCTTTCCCCTTGTTCTGGAAGAAGAAAGAGATCTTGTCTCCTACATTCTGCTCCAGCTCTGTGCTAAAGGTGGAAGGAGTGAAGAAGGAACACCCAGGACTTCTCAGGGCAGCCTGGTGACCCTGACATCTTACCTTATCCTTTTCTACACGTGCCCTCCTAACCTGCTGGTAGTGGAGAGAGTCTTCAGTGAAAGCCTGGCAGTTCCAGCTTTTTATCAGACACAGATCCTGCTCAAGAACTGAATTTAGAAGAGCAGAAGGAAGATTTTCTTTATTTATACCATAGGAAAGGGACTAGGGGGAAAATCAAGTTTATTTAATCCGAAACCACACTAATGTCCTACGGGATCATAATCCCTATGATGCTGTAAAGTACTAAGATCTGATTAATGTGAAAGAATTTAAGATGCTAGAAAAATATAATGGCAATTGGAAAGCCAACAAAGATAAGCTAGATTTGAGAATTATCTGGTTGTAGCATCAATTACCCCATTTTACAAGAATTCAGCAAATATTTACTGAGAGCCCACTGTGGGCCATGCCCCATTCTGGGTGCTGGGTTACAGCAGTGAACAAACAAATTCCTATTCCTGCCCTCCTGGTGTTCACATTTAGCTGGGAAGAGGCAGTACATTCATAATAAATA